>SJYH01006856.1:157026-170436 GCA_006408735.1 Sylvicapra grimmia | reverse complement strand
ATTAATAGTAGTAACTATTATTATTTTTAATGTTTTTTAATTGATAAAGTCACATAATATAAAACATACCATTTTAACAGCATATTATTCTTTACAATTTGATTTTTATTACTTTTATTCTTCAACTTTATTCTTCAAATCCTACAAACTTTATTCAACCTTTACAGTATACCAGTAAATTTGTGTTATTTTATTCATACAACTTAATGACTTTTTTGTTTACAAAACTGACAGTTCCATATTTAATAAATCCTTGCACATTAATTTATATACACATTAATGTAGTTATTACTTTGCTTTAACTAATGCTGGCCATTAACTACTTTAATATATTTACCCCTTGAATTCTATAATCTTTCATTTTTATGGCATGTCATTGAGATAGCTTTTGTTCTTGTAGTTGTTTTTACCAATTAGCACTTTACTAATCCGCATCTCTTTTCTAAGCCTTTTGTGAGCATTTACCTATTGAATCCTATCCACCTTGGATAATTGAATGATATCATTGCTGCTGTTCAGTTGGTCAGTAAAGTCCTACTCTTTATGACCCCATCAAATTCCTTGACTAATGTCTTCCCAATATTCCAGATAGATAGGATTGTTTTTTATTTTGTTGTTATATTATTATTGTTGTTATCACTAATTATTTAGTAAAGACCTATTTTCACCTAATTTCCTTAGTTCTTTGTTACCTTTACCCAAATTCTTACACACTTTAACACATTCAATGAGTGAGTGACATGGTTTTTATGTTTTATATTCTTTATAGCTAATAATTTTCATTATTGTTAGCTTTTTTTCCTAATACCATCCACTTTTCTCAGTTCAGTTCTGTTCAGTCACTCAGCCATTTCTGACTCTTTGCCACCCCACGGACTGGAGCACAAGACACTTCACTGTCCATAACCAAATCCCAGGAATTGCTCAAGTTCATGTCCATCGAGTCAGTGATACCATACAACCATCACATCCTATGGCATACCCTTCTCCTCCTATCTTTAATCTTTCCAAGCACCAGGGGCTTTTCCAATGAGTCAGTTATTCACATCAGGTGGCTAAAGTATTGGAGCATAAACTTCAGCATCAGTCCTTCCAATTGATATTCAGGACTGATTTCCATTAGGATTGACTGGCTTGGTCTCCTAGAAGTCTCCTAGAACCTCCTAGAAGCCTCCAGAAGTGCAAGAAGACTCTCAAAAGTCTTCTTCAACACCACAGTTCATAAGCATCAGTTTTTCGAAATTCAGTTTTCCTTAAGGTCCAACTCTCAGATTTATATATGACTTCTGTGAAAACCATAGTTTTGATCAGATGGATCTTTGTTGGGAAAGTAATGCCTCTCCACTTTAATATGCTCTCTAGGCTTTCCATAGCTTTGTTTCCAAGAAGGAAGTGTCTTTTAAAATCATGGCTGCAGTCACAATTTGTGATGATTTTGGAGCCCAAGAAAATAGTCTGTCACAGTTTCCACATCTATTTGCAATGAGGTGATAGAACTAGATGCCATGATCTTTTTGAATGCTGATATTTAAGCCAGCCTTTTTTACTTTCCTCCTTAACTTTCATTTAGAGGCTTTTTTGTTTCATTAGAGGCTCTTTAGAAGAAAGTGAAGTTCTTCTTCACTTTCTGTCATAAGGGTGGTGTCATCTTCATATCTGAGGTTATTATTTCTCCCTGCAAACTCTTGATTCCAGTTTGTGCTTCAACCAGTTCACCATTTTATATTATATACTCTGCATATAAGTTAAATAGGCAAGGTGGTAATATAAAGACTTGACACACTCCCTTATCAACTTGGAACCAGTTCAATGTACAGCTATAACTGTTGCTTCTTGATCTGCATACAGATTTATCAGGAGGCAGATAAGATGGTCTGGCATTCCCATCACGTTAAGAATTTCCTACAGCTTGTTTCAAAACACACCATCAAAGGCATTTGCCTAGTCAATGAAGCAGAAGTAGGTGGTTTTCTGGAATTCTCTTGCTTATTCTGTTATCCAGCGGATACTGGCAATTTGATTTATGGTTTCTCTGACTTTTCTAAATATAGCTTAAACCTCTCAAAGTTTTTGGTTCATGTACTATGGAAACCTAGCTTGGAGAATTTTAAGCATTACTTTACAAGCATGTGAGATAAGTGCAATTGAGCTGTAGTTTGAACATTTTTTGGCATTACTTAGATTGAAATGAAAACTAACATTTTCCAGTCCTGTGGCCACCGTTGAATTTTCCAAATTTGCTGGTATGGTGAATGCAACATTTCATAACAGCAGCATTTAGGGTTTTAAGTATCTCAAATGTAATTCCATCACCTCCACTAGCTTTGTTCATTATGATGCTTCCTAAGAACCACTTTGGTTGGAATTTCAGGATGTCTGGTTTTAGATGAGTGATCACACCATCATGGTTACCTAGGTTATGAAAGTCTTCTTTGTATAGTTCTTTGATGTATTCCTGCCACCTTTTCTTAATATCTTCTGCTTCTATTAGGTCCGTATCCTTTCTGTCCTTTATTGTGCCCATTTTTTTGCATGACCTCTTCCCTTTGTATTTCTAATTTTCTTGAAGAGATTTCTAATCTTTCTCATTCTATTGCTGTCCTTTATTTCTTTGCACTGATCGCTTAGGAAAGCTTTTTTACCTCTCCTTTCAAATTTTGGAACTCTGCATTCAGATGGATATAGCTTTCCTTTTCTCCTTTGCTTTTAGCATTTCTTCTTTTCTCAGCTATTTATAAGACCTTCTCAGACAACCATTTTGCCTTTCTTGTTCTTAGGGATGGTTTTGATCACTACATCCTGTACCATGTTATGACCTCCATCCATAGTTCTTCAGGTACTGTACTAGATCTAGTCCTTTGAATCTATTTGCCACTTCTACTGTATATAGTAAGGGATTTTATTTAAGTCACACCTGAATGGTCTGTATATAAGTTAAAAAAGCAGGGTGATAACATGGCAGAAAGTGAAGAAAAACTAAAGAGCCTCGTGATAAAAGTGAAATAGGAGAATGAAAAAGTTGGCTTAAAGCTTAACATTCAGAAAACTAAGATCATGGAGTCCAGTCCCATCACTTCATGGCAAATAGATGGGGAAATAGTGGAAACTGTCAGACTTTATTTTTCTGGGCTCCAAAATCACTGCAGACGGTGATTGCAGCCATGAAATTAGAAGATACTTGCTTCTTGGAAGGAAGGCTATTACCAAGATAGATAGCATATTCAAAAGCAGAGACATTACTTTGTCAACAAAGGTCTGTCTAGTCAAGACTATGGTTTTATCCCTTGATCATGTATGGATGTGAGATCTGTACTATAAAGAAAACTGAGCACAGACGAACTGATGCTTTTGAACTATGGTGTTGGAGAAGACTCTTGAGAGTCCCCTGGACTGCAAGGAGATCCAACTTGCCCATCCTAAAAGAGATCAATCTTGAGTGTTCATTGATAAGACTGATGTTGAAGCTGAAATTCCAAAACTTTGGCCACCTGATGTGAAGACCTGACTCATTTGAAAATACCCTGAAGCTGGAAAAGATTGAGGGCAGGAGGGGAAGGGGATGAAACAGGATGAAATGGTTGGATGATATCACTGACTCAATGGACTAGGGTTTAGGTGAACTTTGGGAGTTGTTGGTGGACAGGGAGGCCTGGCATGCACAATTCATGAGGTTGCAGAGTCAGACACAACTGAGAGACTGAACTGAACTGAACTGAATGGTCTAGTGATTTTCCTTACTTTCTTCAGTTGAAGTCTGATTTTGAAATTAGGAGTTCATGATCTGAGCCACAGTCAGCTTCTTGTCTTGTTTTTGATGACTGTATAGAGCCTCTCCATCTTTGATTGTAGACAAGATCAGTTAAGTCGCTCAGTCGTGTCCAACTCTTTGCAACCCCATGAATCACAGCACGCCAGGCCTCCCTGTTCACCACCATCTCTTGGAGTTCACCCAGACTCACATCCATCGAGTCAGTGATGCCATCCAGCCATCTCATCCTCGGTCGTCCCCTTCTCCTCCTGCCCCCAGTCCCTCCCAGCATCAGACTCTTTTCCAGTGAGTCAACTCTTCGCATGAGGTGGCCAAAGTACTGGAGTTTCAGCTTTAGCATCATTCCTCCAAAGAAATCCCAGGGCTGATCTCCTTCAGAATGGACTGGTTGGATCTCCTTGAAGTCCAAGGGACTCTCAAGTGTCTTTTCCAATGCCACAGTTCTAAAGCATCAATTCTTCGGTGCTCAGCCTTCTCCTCCTGCCCCCAATCCCTCCCAGCATCAGAGTCTTTTCCAATGAGTCAACTCTTCGCATGAGGTGGCCAAAGTACTGGAGTTTCTGCTTTAGCATCATTCCTTCCAAAGAAATCTCAGGACTGATCTCCTCCAGAATAGACTGGCTGGATCTCCTTGCAGTCCAAGGGTTACAGTCATCTAATTTTTTAGTTGTCCCTTCTCCCCAATTCTGCCAGTCAAATTCCATCAATTCTCCTTCCCCATCCAAATGACCCAACTTGGAGCTTCAATCGTTTCTGGGCTATCACAATAATTTTTTTAAATGTTCAATCTCACCCCATTTCTGCTCTCTCTCCACACAACCCATCCTGCACACGGCTACCACATCACCTTCTTCATTCATCCTGGCATAATCTTATTTCAGTTCAGTTCAGTTCAGTTGCTCAGTCGTGTCCGACTCTTTGCAACCCCATGAATTGCAGCACGCCAGGCCTCCCTGTCCATCACCAACTCCCGTAATTCACTCAGACTCATGTTCATTGAGTCAGTGATGCCATCCAGCCATCTCATCCTCTGTATCCTCTTCTCCTCCTGCCCCCAATCCCTCTCAGCATCAGAGTCTTTTCCAATGAGTCAACTCTTCGCATGAGGTGGCCAAAGTACTGGAGTTTCAGCTTTAGCATCATTCCTTCCAAAGAAATCTTATTTACAAATACTTATTAATCTAATCTTAATTAATCTTATTTACAAATAATAGCCACAACATTCTGAAAAACATCTAAACGCCTTAGCCTAGCAATCAAATCTTCCATGCTCTAACACCAATCTATCCTTCTAGCTTTCTCTTCCCCTAAATGTGTGCCAGCCAGTCATGTTTCCACCTTCAATTCATGTTATCTTCCACTCCCTTTTGAGTACCTTCTACCCAAATCCTATCCATCCAGTACAACCATACTCTATCAACTCAAGAGTTCTTCCTTTCAATATCCAAAAACATATATTACCTATTCCAGGCATTTGAAACTTACTACATATTTTCTCAATCTGTGTTTTGCTTTATTTTTGTGTATATGTATGAGATTAGGATTTTCAAGAAAAGAGTTCATGACTTACATTTCCCAGTATCCTCCACATTTCAATAAATTCATGAGGTTCCCACCAAATGAAACTATGACAAGAGGCTAGAAGACCACTAAAACAAACAAAACAACCCCTACTAAACATTCCCTGTAACACTCCTCTATGGAATAAGGAGATCAAAAAACAAGGCAAAATCAAAGATATACAAAAACTGGATAAGTATTAAGAAGAATGAGACTTCTTAAAAATTCTGGAGATCCTTCCTAGAAAGATATGTTCTAATTCCTTCTCTTATTCAATAAAATGTTTTCCATTGTATTAAGCATCAACTCTCCTTTTTGTTTTTCAATATAAAGAGCATCCATAATGTGGGTGAGACATTTCAAATATACAACCCACAACTCTTATTTCAGTCAAAGATGCTCAGAATCATTTAGAAAGCTTTGGAGAGAAACTCTCTTGTATTNTCAGACACAACTGAGAGACTGAACTGAACTGAATGGTCTAGTGATTTTCCTTACTTTCTTCAGTTGAAGTCTGATTTTGAAATTAGGAGTTCATGATCTGAGCCACAGTCAGCTTCTTGTCTTGTTTTTGATGACTGTATAGAGCCTCTCCATCTTTGATTGTAGACAAGATCAGTTAAGTCGCTCAGTCGTGTCCAACTCTTTGGGACCCCATGAATCACAGCACGCCAGGGCTCCCTGTTCACCACCATCTCTCGGAGTTCACTAAGACTCACATCCATCGAGTCCGTAATGCCATCCAGCCATCTCATCCTTGGTCGTTCCCTTCTCCTTCTGCCCCCAATCCCTCCCAGCATCAGACTCTTTTCCAATGAGTCAACTCTTCGCATGAGGTGGCCAAAGTACTGGAGTTTCAGCTTTAGCATCATTCCTTCCAAAGAAATCCCAGGGCTGATCTCCTTCAAAATGGACTGGTTGGATCTCCTTGCAGTCCAAGGGACTCTCAAGAGTCTTCTCCAACACCACAGTTCAAAAGCATCAATTCTTCGGCGATCAGCCTTCTTCACAGTCCAACTCTCACATCCATACATGACCACAGGAAAAACCATAGCCTTGACTAAACGGACCTTAGTCGGCAAAGTAATGTCTCTGCTTTTGAAAATGCTATCTAGGTTGGACATAACTTTTCTTCCAAGGAGTAAGCGTCTTTTAATTTCATGGCTGCAGTCACCATCAGCAGTGATTTTGGAGCCTAAAAAAATAAAGTCTGGCACTGTTTCCACTGTTTCCCCATCTATTTCCCATGAAGTGATGGGACCAGATGCCATGATCTTCGTTTTCTGAATGTTGAGCTTTAAGCCAACTTTTTCGCTCTCCTCTTTCACTTTCATCAAGTGGGTTTTGAGCTCCTCTTCACTTCTGCCATAAGGGTGGTGTCATCTGCATATCTGAGGTGATTGATATTTCTCCTGGCAATCTTGAGTCCAGCTTGTGTTTCTTCCAGTCCAGCGTTTCTCATGATGTACTCTGCATGTAAGCTAAATAAGATGGTCTTCTGAATGAAATGTACCTGTTCCTGCCCATTATAGTTCACTGATTCCTAAAATGTCAGTGTTCACCCTTGCCATCCCGTTTGACCACTTCAAATTTACCTTTGTTTTAGAATCCAGAGTCACAAAACACTCCTTGAAGGACACTTAAAACAGTTAAGTACATTTTATTACACTAATGGGTCCAGGGGGAATCGGTTGCCCAACAAAGAGCCCAACGATTTCTGAGGACTTGGTTTTATACCCTCTTACAGTGGCCACAGGACTGGAAAAGGTCAGTTTTCATTCCAATTTCAAAGAAAGGCAATGCAAAAGAATGCTCCAACTACCACATAATTGCACTAATCTCACATGCTAGTAAAATAATGCTCAAAATTCTCCAAGCCAGGCTTTAGCAATANGAGTCACAAAACACTCCTGGAAGGGTACTCAAAACAGTTAAGTACATTTTATTACACTAATGGGTCCAGGGGGTATCAGTTGCCACCAAAAAGCCCAACAATTTCTGAGGACTTGGTTTTATACCCTCTTACAGTGGCCACAGGACTAGAAAAGGTCAGTTTTCATTCCAATTCCAAAGAAAAGCAATGCAAAAGAATGCTCCAACTACCGCACAATTGCACTCATCTCACATGCTAGTAAAATAATGCTCAAAATTATCCAAGCCAGGCTTCAGCAATACGTGAACCATGAACTCCCTGATGTTCAAGCTGGCTTTAGAAAAGGCAGAGGAACCAGAGATCAAATTGCCAACATCTGCTGGATGATGGAAAAAGCAAGAGAGTTCCAGAAAAACATCTACTTCTGCTTTATTCACTATGCCAAAGCCTTTGACAGTGTGGATCACAATAAACTGTGGAAAATTCTGAAAGAGAAGGGAATACCAGACCACCTGGCCTGCCTCTTGAGAAACGTGTATGCAGGTCAGGAAGCAACAGTTAGACCTGGACATATAATAACTGACTGGTTCCAAATAGGAAAATGAGTATGTCAAGACTGTATATTGTTACCCTGCTTATTTAACTTATATGCAAAGTACATCATGAGAAACTCTGGACTGGAAGAAGCACAAGCTGGACTCAAGATTGCCAGGAGAATATCAATAACCTCAGATATGCAGATGACACCACTCTATTGGCAGAAAGTGAAGAGGAGCTAAAAAGCCTCTTGATGAAAGTGAAAGAGGAGAGCGAAAAATTGGCTTAAAGCTCAAATTCAGAAAACGAAGATCATGGCATCCGGTCCCTTCACTTCGTGGGAAATACATGGGGAAAAAGTGGAAACAGTGTCAGACTTTATTTTTTGGGCTTCAAAATCACTGCATATGGTGACTGCAGCCATGAAATTAGAAGACGCTTTCTCCTTGGAAGAAAAGTCATGACGAAGCCAGATCGTATATTCAAAAACAGAGACATTACATTGCCGAATAAGGTCCGTCTATTCAAGGCTATGGTTTTGCCATGGTCATGTATGGATGTGAGAGTTGGACTGTGAAGAAGGCTGAGCACCGAAGAATTGATGCTTCTTCACTGTGGTGTTGGAGAAGACTCTTGAGAGTCTACTCCAACACCAAAGTTCAAAAGCATCAATTCTTTGGCGTTCAGCCTTCTTCACAGTCCAACTCTCACATCCATACATGACCACAGGGAAAACCATAGCCTTGACTAGACAGACCTTAGTAGGCAAAGTAATGTCTTTGCTTTTGAAAATGCTATCTAGGTTGGACATAACTTTTCTTCCAAGGAGTAAGGAAGTCCATCAATCATCAACAAATGTATGAAACCACAAACCCTACAGTTTAGTTCACATACGAGTGGGACCCAACACATACACATTATCCTCGAACTATTTGTAGTCCTAGTAGAGTGGTCATGATGATTAGGAATAGCAGAATCATCAATAGTGGCTCCATACTGGATTTGTTGTTGTGAATGGAAGATGAGTACGGTCTTCAGTAATTCCTCCTGGGTAGTGTGGGCTTTTGTCCCTTTTCCTCCACTGCAGTCTTGAGCTGAGTGTGGTGAATCCAGGGAGTGATACCTGCAACTTCAACTGCAGTAGGACTGGTTAGTACAATTGTGTATGGCCCTTTCCAGGTGGGGGACAATGTCTGCTGCTTCCAATTCTTTATGCACTAAATTTCCTGGCAAGTATAGGTGTACAGTAGTGCCTAGAGAAAATGGAATTCTTTCCTGAACATAGGGGTTGTTGTCATGGATCAGCTCCTCCAACTGTTTCAGTTGCCACAACACCTCCATCCTTCCTCTTTATGATAATTTTTGCTTTAGTTCTGAATAAGTGGGGAAGGCCTCCAAAATGTTATCTCATATGGGAAATACCCATAAGATCATTGATGGGGGCACTGTCATTCTGATCCTCATTAACACTAATGGAAGGTAATGACAGCATATCCATTCATGGGGGGAGGGGGTTGGGGGGCAGTCCCAGTTTCTTACACTCATTTTGCCGAAGTCACCTTGATACCCCAGTTGATTTTTTCAACCGATCCTGAGCTTTGTGGCCTATATATTGTATGCAGTTTCCATTTAATATTTACTGTTTTGCAAACCAGTTGAAGTAACTCAACCATAACTGCAGGCCCAATATCTGATCCTATATTCAGAGGGAACTCAAACCTAGGAATAATGTCTCTCAGCATACATTGGGCCATGTCCTTTTTTTCTCAGTATTGGTGGGATAAGCGTCCACCCTTCCTGGAAAAATACATACCATCACCAGCAAATATTTGTGTCCTTAGGATGGCTTAATGTCCGTGAAGTCCACCTCTAGATGTTCAAATAGAGCTGTCCTCTTTAATTGTATTCCAGGAGGTGCTGTCTCCTTGGAACCAGGTTATTTTTAGAATAGATTATACATTGGCAGCTTCCATCTGCACACAAGACTGTTAGACATTATCGCAAGTCTTATTTTACCTAAATGGGTGGATTGATAGAAATCCATAACCAGTTGAAATGCCAACCTAGAGGGGACGAAAAGTCTCCCATCTGAGAGTTTCCACCACCAATCCTCCCACTATGTTCCTCACTCAGTTTGTGCCCAGGTGATTTCTTCCTTGTCAAAGACTGGGGTCACTTGAGCAGTTAGTAGGCTAGACACCACAGATGTCACCATAAGTTTGGTTGCTCTATTGTCCAGGGTGGCTGCTTGCTTTGCCCCTGAGTTGATCAGACAGGACTGTGTATTCTATATCCTTACACTCAATCTGAGATTATAAAGAACAGATATCTCTAGAGCACAAATAAGGAAGTAGAAGTTAACAGTAAAAGGCATGCAAGGCTTAGGATCTGGGCTTTTTCCTGTAAATGGCATCAGCCCCCTGATCCCCACTTTATTTTTGAGTCTTTTTTTTTTTTATTCATTGATAAAAATACTTTATTCAATGATAAAAATATCATTTTATTTTTTCTTCTGCAGCACCACTCCCTCAGGTCAGTTCATTGCTGGGCTGTTCCTGACACTTTCCAACACTGAGAACAAGTCTCTGTCATCAGGAGTAGGTCATGCACACATTGTGGGATCTGACACTTAGTAGCATCTGATGGGAAGAAGAGGATATCTGTTGCCAGGGTTTCCCCAAATATTGTAAGGAAATTTTGAATCCTTGTGGTAGCTGAGTCCAAGTCAGCTGGGTCTTCCAACTCATCCTGAGATCTCAAGTACTGAGCTGCCCAATAATCTTATTCCCTGTCCTTCTTCACTGGAAGGAAAGGGGTGCTACATGGTGATTGGCATTCCTCCAGTATGCCTGTACCCTTCAGCCTATCAGTGTGGAGTTTGATTCCTTCCCTGGCAGCCAGTGGCATAGGATATTGTTTTTTTCCTTATGGGCTAGGCTCCCACCTTTAGCTCTATTATCACCAGAGGGTGGTTTTCCGCAAGTCCAGGGGATTACTTTCAGGCTATACTTCAGGAACTAGTTTTATTAGGGATTCCAGGGTCTGCAGCCCTCCAGATGACTGTTAGAGCTTCCACTCATCTTCCCTTTGTATCACCACAGACGTGAGGAAAATCTGTTCCCACCTGAAATTTTAGCAGTGAAGCCACTTACATGTTTCCATGAGGACCCGGTGTCTTTCTTCTGAACTGAAGAGGGTGAGGAGAAGCTGGGCTATGTCATCACACACCGGTGGGTGGGTCCTGAAAATAGTCTCTGTTAGATGAATTGCACCCTGTGGCTTCTTAGAATAGGGAGGGGTATGCCTTTGATAGTTCAGTAGATCCATGGTAAAGAAAGACTGATTAAAAAAAAAAAAAAAAAAAGAGCAGTATGGCCAGAATGGATATACCCATCTGGCCCCACCTGTGATACTGCTTGGATTTCCCTAACAAGTATTTCCAAAACCTGTCTCTCTTGCGGTTCCTTTGTAGACCTCAACTGCTTCTGAACACTTAACTCTCCCTTTCTCTCCTCTTCTAAACTGGAGAGGGT
The DNA here is from genome assembly GCA_006408735.1 of Sylvicapra grimmia. NCBI lineage: Eukaryota > Metazoa > Chordata > Mammalia > Artiodactyla > Bovidae > Sylvicapra > Sylvicapra grimmia. The sequence continues at coordinate 159,164 of SJYH01006856.1, read as the reverse complement.
TGGGTATAATGTTGGTGCAGTAGCTCCTGTCACAGTTTGTGGTACAATAGGAGGGAGAGAATCTTCCTGCACGGGGGAGGCAGAGGAGTAATGTCGCTTCTTCTTCTTCTGGGGATCCCCTTCGTGTTCTCCAGTATGGAGGGCATGGTGGGAGTTCCTCCTTCTCCAGATCATAATATTTTTCCTTTATTTTTTCTTCCTTGGATTTTGCCTTCACCAGCAAAATCTTGCTCTCTCCCATTCCAGGATAACATACTTGGGCCTAAGGAGGTGGATTTTGTGCAGTTAGTAGCCATGAGTACAGGAACTGGTCTGGGTGTCCTGGCTGTTCAGTTACCACAGAATACAAACTTTGTCCAATCTTAGGGTTCCTTCTGAGAGTCATCCTACCCCCAAAGATGGCCAGTCTAGTTCACAAAATGTTCTAAGCTTGTCTAGGGTTAAGTTTTTGTTTGTTTGTTTCAGGAAAGGTTGGTTTGGATTTTATGCTACCTTTCCTACTTCTTTACTTTCCTTCTATAACTTACAGCAAGTCCAACTTCTATTTTGTCGCTCGTTGCTAGGGTCTTGTACCCCAGCTATGGCTGAAGTCTCCACTCGAAGAAGTATAACTGCCACTGTACCTCTACTATGACCAGAGTGAAAAGGGTCTTACCTACCAAGTCTTTACATGGTAATACCTCTCACATTTTTCTGTCAGCAGTCATCCAAATCCAATCTATTAAGGCTTTCATGTACTCCTCCTTGCATAAGTCTGTTGCTGGAAAGATCCCAGTCTGTCTTATTATGGATCAGTGCAGACAAATGTGTACCCAGAGCCTCAGTTTCCAGGCTGGTACTAAACAACATTCAGGAGGTCCCTGAATGCCTAAGGAGAATGGGAGGGTGTTGTACAAATGGGACAGTCCCCTGAAAACCAGTAAGTACATTGACAAACAATTGGCACAGTTTCAGTTAATAGTGTTTTGCTTATTTTGGTAAACAATTCCCCACTGAGCCTACAAGGACAGAGTCACCACAGGTTCATTCAGCCCCAGTGAGTTGATCAGGACCCTTCTTCCACTATTATAGTGGGACCTACCTGTGTGTTACACTCTGTAATCCACAGTCTTGTGAAGTCCGCCTAGAAAAATGAATCAATAAAACAAGAGCTGATCCAAGAGAGGGGGCACCTTCCCCTCCCAGAGGCTCTCATTCCAGCGAAAGCCTCAGGTGGAGGCTCAATGTGCCTGTCTCTCTGAGGGTTTCCCAGCCAACACACCAAATATTTTGCAGAATCCAGAGTTGTAAAACAATCCTTGGAGGACACTCAGTATAGTGGAGTGCAGTTTATTATACTAGAAGGCCCAAGGGGAATCGGTTCCTGACAAGGACCCTGATGATTTTGAAGGACTCAGTTTTATACCTTCCACTATATAACTGGTTAAACATTCAGTTAGTTCAGTTGAGTTCAGTCACTAAATTGTGTCCAACTCTTTGCGACCCCATGAATCACAGCACACCAGGCCTCCCTGTCCATCACCAACTCCCAGAGTTCACTCAAACTGATTACACATTAATAATTTGTTTTATAAATTGGAGGTGTGGAAGAATTAACAACTACAACATGCAGGTTCAGACACTATCATTAGTCTAATTAACACAATCTGACCTTTACTTCCAATCTTTGCCATCTCTGAGGATGGAGTTTCCTGATTTTTCTTTGTTGATATTTAACAGGGTTCAGGGCCTAGAGGAGCTATCCCACGTTGAATGTCAGGAACGGTGGCGGAAAGGAGATACCCCTCGTCCAAGGTAAGGAGCAGTAGCTAAGCTTTGCTGAAGCAACAGTGAAGAGATACCCCACACCCAAGGTAAGAAAACCCAAGTAAGATGGTAGGTGTTGCAGGAGGGCATCAGAGGGCAGACATACTGAAACCATACTCACAGAAAACTAGTCAATCTAATCACACTAGGACCACAGTCTTGTCTAACTCAATGAAACCAACCCATGCCTGCAGGGCAACACAAGACGGGCGGGTCATGGTGGCGAGGGCTGACAGAAGGTGGTCCACTGGAGAAGGAAATGGCAAGTCACTTCAGTATTCTTGCCTTGAGAACCCCATGAACAGTATGAACAGGCAAAATGATAGGATACC
>SJYH01006856.1:126966-142466 GCA_006408735.1 Sylvicapra grimmia | reverse complement strand
TTGCTTAAAAATTACTATAGCTTGATGTATTTTCCTAGCTTATTTTTAACTATTGATATTAAATAAAAAGAAAAAAGCCCGTTTCAAACCAGTCTTCCTTTCTACCTTGATACTTTAAAAATGGTCTAACTCCTCCCATTTAATTTCCGATGCACAAAGCACATGTTACCATTTTTAATTCCTCTAGTCAAGTCACTCATATGTTGTTTGACTTAGCTTGTTCTTTAAAAAGAAAGTCACTTTTGATCTCTTCTCTGTTTCACGATCTCCCCTGTTTCTATGTAAGTCATTTATAATAGTCTCAGTTCTGAAATGAACCTGATCTTGAAGGGAGAACAGTGAGCACTCTTGAAGAAAGATCTTAATTCACTGGTCAGGAATTAAACTTTCATCGACCAGGGTGAAAACCAAGTGTCCTAGCCATTAGACCATCAGTGGCTAGAGGCTAAAAGTAAAGTGGTCTTTGCTCTTGCCCCTGTTTGAAAGCAAGCTTTTCAAGGAGACAGAAACTGTAAAAATCGGTACAAAATTTCTTGTTCAGTGCAGTTCAGTTCAGTTGCTCAGTCTTGTCTGACTCTCTGCAACACCATGAATCTCAGCACGCCAGGCCTCCCTGTCCATCACCAACTCCCCAGGTTCACTGAAACTCACACCCATTGGGTCAGTGATGCCATTCAGCCATCCTATCCTCTGTTGTCCCCTCTTCATCCTGTATCCAATCCCAAAGCATCAGAGTCTTTTCCAATGAGTCAACTCTTTGCATGAGGTGGCCAAAGTATTGGAATTTCAACTTTAGCATTATTTGTTCCAAAGAACACCCAGGGCTGATCTCCTTTAGAATGGACTGGTTGGATCTCCTTGCAGTCCAAGGGACTCTCAAGAGCCTTCTCCAACACCACAGTTCAAAAGTATCAATTATTTGGCCCTCAACTTTCTTCACATTCCAATTCTCACATCCATACATAACCACTGGAAAAACCATAGCCTTGAGTAGATGAACCTTTGTTGGCAAAGTAATGTCTCTGCTTTTCAATATGCTCTCTAGGTTGATAATAACTTTTCTTATGAGAGAACATATAGGAAAACATTTTATCAAATCAGACACAGGGCAGAGACACACATCTAAAGAGAGGGAATGGACATCCTCTCTAATGAGGAGGAGCACAGAATTTCAGAAGCTAGACAGAAATACCCAACCAGAGTGTGTGAGTCCTGAGTAAGAAGTGCAATAAGAATGTGATATAAATCACTTACATAGGATAATGTTTCAGAGTCTTTACCTTTGGATAATTATCTTCTTTCATTCTTTATACCTCCATAGACCACCCCCTGCCCCCGCAAGTTGCATGCACAACTTTTTTTCTCAGATTGATCCCAACATAGAGGCCCATCCATGTTTATTATGGCATGGCGCCCTCTCCCTTATGACTCCCAAAAAACTTTCCTGTGCATGTGGAGATAGGAAAGTCTTCCTTGACCTCTGGAGTGGGTTCTTTATCTTTATGCTTTAGACAGACTTTTGCCACTAGCCTTGTCCTTGGAGTGTCTGGGTGAGAAAATAAGTCTCAATTTTACTCCATTTGAAAATTGTCAGGTGTCTGGACCAGAGGCCCACTGTCTCCTATCTCAAACTAAGCAGCTGTTTGGCCAAAAACTACTTGATGAAAGTTGTTAATTTATTGATGATGTTCCATGGACTTGCTCTACTGTACCTTGTATACATTATTTGTTCTCACTTTATTGACATCAGAAACTGTTTCCATTCAGCTCCTTATTTTTAAAATAATTTTAGTACCCTAATAATTGGTCAGTTCTTATGAATATTTCTCAGTTTTCTGATGAGGATTTTTCTTTCTCCTCTAGTGATTTATACATGAAAGATATCATCTTTTAGTTGACATACATTTAACTAATACTTTTTTTTTCATATGCTCTGTATATTTATACTTATCCTTTTCATCTTTAAATCTTCAGAACAGTACTTTAGTAATAATGGATATAACATGAACCCCAGTTTTGGTCTTGTTTCAAAGACAATGGTTACAGTGTCTTACAAGCTGAAAAATATTGCTTCCCTGTGAACTAATTGTTATGCTGTAACTACAACAAAGGAGAAAAGGAATGATATACACATGTTAATGCAGAGTTCCAAAAAATATCATGGAGAGATAAAAGCCTTCCTAAGCGACCAATGCAAATAAATCAGTTCAGTTCAGTTCAGTTCAGTTGCTCAATTGTGTCCTCTTTGTGACCCCACGAATCACAGCACGCCAGGCCTCCCTGTCCATCACCAACTCCTGGAGTTCACTCAAACTCATGTCCATTGAATCGGTGATGCCATCCAGCCATTTCACCCTCTGTCGTCTCCTTCTCCTCCTGCCTCCAAACCCTCCCAGTATCAGGGTCTTTTCCAGCGAGTCAACTCTTCGCATGAGGTGGCCAAACTATTGAAGGTTTAGTTTCAGCATCATTCATTCCAGTGAACACCCAGGACTGATCTCCTTTAGGATGTACTGGCTGGGTCTCCTTACAGCCCAAGTGACTCTCAAGAGTCTTCTCCAGGGGTTCAGGATGGGGAACACGTGTACACCTGTGGTGGATTCATGTTGATGTATGGCAAAGCCAATAAAATATCATAAGGTAATTAACCTCCAAATAAAAAAAAATTATATTTTAAAAAAGCATCAATTCTTCAGTACTCAGCTTTCTTCATAGTCCAACTCACATATATACATGGGCACTGGAAAAACAATAGCCTTGACTAGATGGACTTTTGTTGGCAAAGTAATATCTCTGCTTTTCAATATAGTATCCAGGTTGGTAATGACTTTCCTTCCAAGGTGTAAGCGTCTTTCATTTCATGGCTACAATCACCGTGGCCGCAGTGATTTTGGAACCCCCCAAAATAAAGTCTGAAATTGTTTCCACTGTTTCATAGAGGAAAACAATAAAATGGGAAAGACTAGAGATTTCTTCTAGAAAATTAGAGATACCAAGGGAACATTTCATACAAAGATGGGCTCAATAAAAGACAGAAATGGTATGGACCTAACAGAGGTAGAAGATATTAAGAAGAGGTGGCAGGAATAAACTGAAGAATTATACCAAAAAAAAAAAAAAATCTTCCTGGAAAATCATGATGATGTGATCACTCACCTAGAGCCAGACATTCTAGAAAGTGAAGTCAAGAGGGCCTTAGGAAGAATCACTACAAACAAAGCTAGTGAAGGTGATGGAATTTGAGTCGAGCTATTTTAAATCTTCAAAAATGATGCTGTGGAAGTGCTGCACTCAATATTTCAGCAAACTTGGCAAATACAGCAGTGACCACAGCATTTGAAAAGGTCAGCTTTCATTCCAAAAGACAATGCCAAAGAATGCTTAAATGACCACACAATTGGAGTCATCTCACATGCTAGTAAAGCAATGTGCAAAATTATCCAAGCCAGGCTTCAATAATAAGTGAACCATGAACGTCCAGATGTTCAAGCTGGATTTAGAAAAGGCATGGGAACCAGATATCAAATTGCCAACATCTACTGGGTCATTGAAAGAGCAAGAGACATCTAGACAAACATCTATCTTTGCTTTATTGACTATGGCAAAGCCTTTGAATGTGTGGATAACAATAAACTGTGGACAATTATAAAAGAATTGGGAATTCCAGACTATCTGATCTGTCTCTTGAGAAATCTGTATCCAGGCCAGGAAGCAACAGTTAGAACTGCACATAGAACAGCAGACTGGTTCCAAATAGGAAAAGGAGTACATCAAGGCTGTATATTGTCACCCTGCTTATTTAACTTATATGCAGAGTACATCATGAGAAACGCTGGGCTGGAAGAAGCACAGGTTGGCCTCAGGATTGATGGGAGAAATATCAATGACCTTGGATATGCGAATGACACCACATTTATGACAGAAAGTGAAGAAGAACTAAAGAGCCTCTTGATGAAAATGAAAGAGGAGAGNGGTGGCCAAAGTATTGGAATTTCAACTTTAGCATTATTTGTTCCAAAGAACACCCAGGGCTGATCTCCTTTAGAATGGACTGGTTGGATCTCCTTGCAGTCCAAGGGACTCTCAAGAGCCTTCTCCAACACCACAGTTCAAAAGTATCAATTATTTGGCCCTCAACTTTCTTCACATTCCAATTCTCACATCCATACATAACCACTGGAAAAACCATAGCCTTGAGTAGATGAACCTTTGTTGGCAAAGTAATGTCTCTGCTTTTCAATATGCTCTCTAGGTTGATAATAACTTTTCTTATGAGAGAACATATAGGAAAACATTTTATCAAATCAGACACAGGGCAGAGACACACATCTAAAGAGAGGGAATGGACATCCTCTCTAATGAGGAGGAGCACAGAATTTCAGAAGCTAGACAGAAATACCCAACCAGAGTGTGTGAGTCCTGAGTAAGAAGTGCAATAAGAATGTGATATAAATCACTTACATAGGATAATGTTTCAGAGTCTTTACCTTTGGATAATTATCTTCTTTCATTCTTTATACCTCCATAGACCACCCCCTGCCCCCGCAAGTTGCATGCACAACTTTTTTTCTCAGATTGATCCCAACATAGAGGCCCATCCATGTTTATTATGGCATGGCGCCCTCTCCCTTATGACTCCCAAAAAACTTTCCTGTGCATGTGGAGATAGGAAAGTCTTCCTTGACCTCTGGAGTGGGTTCTTTATCTTTATGCTTTAGACAGACTTTTGCCACTAGCCTTGTCCTTGGAGTGTCTGGGTGAGAAAATAAGTCTCAATTTTACTCCATTTGAAAATTGTCAGGTGTCTGGACCAGAGGCCCACTGTCTCCTATCTCAAACTAAGCAGCTGTTTGGCCAAAAACTACTTGATGAAAGTTGTTAATTTATTGATGATGTTCCATGGACTTGCTCTACTGTACCTTGTATACATTATTTGTTCTCACTTTATTGACATCAGAAACTGTTTCCATTCAGCTCCTTATTTTTAAAATAATTTTAGTACCCTAATAATTGGTCAGTTCTTATGAATATTTCTCAGTTTTCTGATGAGGATTTTTCTTTCTCCTCTAGTGATTTATACATGAAAGATATCATCTTTTAGTTGACATACATTTAACTAATACTTTTTTTTTCATATGCTCTGTATATTTATACTTATCCTTTTCATCTTTAAATCTTCAGAACAGTACTTTAGTAATAATGGATATAACATGAACCCCAGTTTTGGTCTTGTTTCAAAGACAATGGTTACAGTGTCTTACAAGCTGAAAAATATTGCTTCCCTGTGAACTAATTGTTATGCTGTAACTACAACAAAGGAGAAAAGGAATGATATACACATGTTAATGCAGAGTTCCAAAAAATATCATGGAGAGATAAAAGCCTTCCTAAGCGACCAATGCAAATAAATCAGTTCAGTTCAGTTCAGTTCAGTTGCTCAATTGTGTCCTCTTTGTGACCCCACGAATCACAGCACGCCAGGCCTCCCTGTCCATCACCAACTCCTGGAGTTCACTCAAACTCATGTCCATTGAATCGGTGATGCCATCCAGCCATTTCACCCTCTGTCGTCTCCTTCTCCTCCTGCCTCCAAACCCTCCCAGTATCAGGGTCTTTTCCAGCGAGTCAACTCTTCGCATGAGGTGGCCAAACTATTGAAGGTTTAGTTTCAGCATCATTCATTCCAGTGAACACCCAGGACTGATCTCCTTTAGGATGTACTGGCTGGGTCTCCTTACAGCCCAAGTGACTCTCAAGAGTCTTCTCCAGGGGTTCAGGATGGGGAACACGTGTACACCTGTGGTGGATTCATGTTGATGTATGGCAAAGCCAATAAAATATCATAAGGTAATTAACCTCCAAATAAAAAAAAATTATATTTTAAAAAAGCATCAATTCTTCAGTACTCAGCTTTCTTCATAGTCCAACTCACATATATACATGGGCACTGGAAAAACAATAGCCTTGACTAGATGGACTTTTGTTGGCAAAGTAATATCTCTGCTTTTCAATATAGTATCCAGGTTGGTAATGACTTTCCTTCCAAGGTGTAAGCGTCTTTCATTTCATGGCTACAATCACCGTGGCCGCAGTGATTTTGGAACCCCCCAAAATAAAGTCTGAAATTGTTTCCACTGTTTCATAGAGGAAAACAATAAAATGGGAAAGACTAGAGATTTCTTCTAGAAAATTAGAGATACCAAGGGAACATTTCATACAAAGATGGGCTCAATAAAAGACAGAAATGGTATGGACCTAACAGAGGTAGAAGATATTAAGAAGAGGTGGCAGGAATAAACTGAAGAATTATACCAAAAAAAAAAAAAAATCTTCCTGGAAAATCATGATGATGTGATCACTCACCTAGAGCCAGACATTCTAGAAAGTGAAGTCAAGAGGGCCTTAGGAAGAATCACTACAAACAAAGCTAGTGAAGGTGATGGAATTTGAGTCGAGCTATTTTAAATCTTCAAAAATGATGCTGTGGAAGTGCTGCACTCAATATTTCAGCAAACTTGGCAAATACAGCAGTGACCACAGCATTTGAAAAGGTCAGCTTTCATTCCAAAAGACAATGCCAAAGAATGCTTAAATGACCACACAATTGGAGTCATCTCACATGCTAGTAAAGCAATGTGCAAAATTATCCAAGCCAGGCTTCAATAATAAGTGAACCATGAACGTCCAGATGTTCAAGCTGGATTTAGAAAAGGCATGGGAACCAGATATCAAATTGCCAACATCTACTGGGTCATTGAAAGAGCAAGAGACATCTAGACAAACATCTATCTTTGCTTTATTGACTATGGCAAAGCCTTTGAATGTGTGGATAACAATAAACTGTGGACAATTATAAAAGAATTGGGAATTCCAGACTATCTGATCTGTCTCTTGAGAAATCTGTATCCAGGCCAGGAAGCAACAGTTAGAACTGCACATAGAACAGCAGACTGGTTCCAAATAGGAAAAGGAGTACATCAAGGCTGTATATTGTCACCCTGCTTATTTAACTTATATGCAGAGTACATCATGAGAAACGCTGGGCTGGAAGAAGCACAGGTTGGCCTCAGGATTGATGGGAGAAATATCAATGACCTTGGATATGCGAATGACACCACATTTATGACAGAAAGTGAAGAAGAACTAAAGAGCCTCTTGATGAAAATGAAAGAGGAGAGTGATAATGCTGGCTTAAAGCTCAACTTTCAGAAAACTGAGTTTATGGAATACGGTCCCATCATTTCATGGGAAAGAGATGGGGAAACAGTGGAAACAGTGGCTGACTTTATATTTTTAGGGGGCTGCAGAATCACTGCAGAGGTTGTCTGCAGCAATGAAATTAAAATACATTTACTCTTTGGAATGAAAGTTATGACTAACTTAGACAGCATATTAAAAGTTGAAGACACAATAAATTTAAATTTAAAAAATAAAAGGTGGAGACATTACTTTGCTGACAAATGTCCATCTAGTCAAGGCTTTGATTTTTACAGTAGTCATGTATGGATGTGAGAGTTGAAATATAAAGAAAGCTGAACACTGAATAATTGATGCTTTTGAACTGTGATGTTGGAGAAGACTCTTGAGAGTCCCTTGGACTCCAAGGAGATCCAAGCAGCCCATCCGAAAGGAGATCAGTCCTGGGTGTTCATTGGAAGGACTAATGTTGAAACCGTACTTGGCCACCTGGTGCAAAGAGCTGACTCATTTGAAAAGACCCTAGTGCTGTGAAAGTTTGAGGGCAGGAGGAAAAGTGATGACAGAGGATGAGATAGTTGGACGGCATCACCGACTCAACAGACATGAGTTTAGGTAAACTCTGGGAGTTGATGATGGACGGGGAGGCCTGGTGTGCTGTGTTTCATGGGGTCACAAAGAGTCTGACAGGCCTGAGTGACTGAATGACAGCATATCTAGTATAAATACAATTTTTATAACGTCTAATGATTTTCTTTTTATCAACTGAAAATTGAACATACAATCTTAGCGTTTTTTTCTGGCAGTTCAGTGGCTAGAACTACCTTTTCAGTGCTATGGCTTCAGGTTTAATGGCTTTTTGGGGAATAAATATAACACAATCCCCAGGACACAGCCAAATAAATAAATAAATAAAAATAAATAAATGCACACAGACTAAAAGCTGAATTTTGTGTGTGTGTGTGCTTTTTCTGAGGAGCCTCTCAAGTAACCATGAGAAAACCTCTCTGAAGAGATGATGGTGGAGCTTGGATATAAAGGAGTTTTGCAACAAATGGCACATAGTTGAACAACAGATTGTTGTTAATAAAAAGAACTAAATTTCTCACATTAAGAAATTGAAACATTGTCTGTGTATGGGAAAATGTAGGAATTTGGGCTCACTGGAATCATTCCTCTCATATGAACCTCAGCTATTTGGAGCCAGTGGCCCGTGCTTTAACTTCCTGATTTCCTGAGGGTTCAGCTTAAGGAGTGGCTACAGTCTGCTCTCTGTAGATGGCAGGAATTCTTTCCTTCCTGAATTTCCTCGAGGCTCATCAGATCATTGCAATCACTGGTGACTGACAACCTTTTTCATTGATATGACAGACAACACTTTATTTCTCAATATCTTGTTTGAAATTTGGCTAGCATGGACAGAGGAAACTGGTGGCTATGGACGATAGGGTTACAAAGGGTCAGACACACCCGAGAAGGGACACAAGCTAAAATGATCAGTGAGTCTGGTGCCTAGCAAAATAAATCACAGTTTGTAGCTAGATTTCAGAATAGAGAAATGAATTGAATTGTCTTTATTATTATTATTATTATGAACGTTTATTTATCATGTTTCTTTGTATTATTTTAGGCAAACCTGCCCACTGTTGACAAGGATAAATGACATACATGTGTGTGCGAATTTACACATATATACGGCTTTGCTTATTTAACTTATATGCAGAGTACATCATGAGAAATGCTGGGCTACAAGAAGCACAAGCTGGAATCAAGATTTCCGAGAGAAATATCAATAACCTCAGATATGCAGATGACACCACCCTTATGGCAGAAAGTGAAGAGGAACTAAAAAGCCTCTTGATGAAAGTGAAAAAGGAGAGTGAAAAAGTTGGCTTAAAGCTCAACATTCAGAAAACGAAGATCACAGCATCCGGTCCCATCACTTCATGGGAAATAGATCGGGAAACAGTGGAAACAGTGTCAGATTTTATTTTTCTAGGCTACAAAATCACTGCATATGGTGATTGCAGCCATAAAATTAAAAGACACTTACTCCTTGGAAGGAAAGTTATGACCAACCTAGACAGCATATTCAAAAGCAGAGACATTACTTTGCCAACAAAGACCCATCTATGCTTTTGAACTGTAGTGTTGGCAAAGACTCTTTAGAGAGATCTGAAGGAGTACAAATGGCCACCTACACCTGTATTCTTATCTGGAAAATCCCATGAACAGAAGAAACTGATAGGCAGTTCATGGGGTAGCAAAGAGTTGAACAATACTGAGAAACTGATGCACATACATTTTAAGATCATCACTGAAATTATGGCTGATAACGTGTAAGTAGGTCAAGAAGCAACAGTTAGAACCAGAAGTGGAAAAAATGGAATGGCTCAAAATTGGGAAAGGAGTACATAAAGGCTGAATAGTATCACCTTTCATTTTTAGCTTATATGCAGAGTGTATCATGAGAAATTCAGGGCTAAATGAGCCACAAGTCCAAGATTTCTTTCTGAATCAAGATTACCAAAAGAATCAGCCTCACATATGCAGACGATATAACTTTCATGGCAGAAAGCAAAGAACTAAGGAGCTTCTTTATGAAGGTGAAAGAGGGTAGTGAAAAGGCTGGTCTAAGACTCAACATTCAAAGAACTAAGATCATGATATCTTGTCCCATCACTTCATGGCAAAGAGATGTGGGGAAATGGAAACAGCAGCAAATGTTATTTCCTTGGGCTTAAAAATCTTTGTGGATTTGTGCAAACTGCCTCCATTAAATTAAAAGGCACTTGCTCCTTAGAAGAAAATCTATAAACAACCCAAACAGCATACCAAAAGGCGGAAACATCACTTTTCAATAAAGACCCATATTGTCAAAGTACGGTTTTTCCAGTAGTCATGTATGAATGTGAGAGTTGAATCATTAAATAAACTGAGTTCCAAAGAATTGATGCTTTCAAACTGTGGTTCTGGAGAACACTCTTGGAGAGTCCCACCTAGTGATATCAGTAGCAGCCCAGATAGAAACATAATTCCTTTCTTCTAAAATAAAATTTCTAAGAGTCATCCAGTTAGAGAAAACTCGACCAAGGTAAATGAGAAGTACTAACAGCACATGAACCAAGAAGATTTAGAAAAGGTAGAGGAACCTACCATCAATTTGCTAGCACCCATTGGATCATAGAAAAAGCAAGATAATTCCCAAGAGAAATCTACTTCTGCTTCATTGACTGTGTTAAAGCCTTCAACTGTGTGGATCACAGCTAACTGTGGAAAACTCTTAAAGAGATGACACTACCAAGCCAACCTGTGAGGGAAACCTGGTGTATTGCAGTCCATTGGATCCAAAGAGTTGGACATAACTGAGCGACTGAATAACAAGAGATGCAAGTAATTGACCACAAATCCAGCAAGCTGATTACTTTCTAAGAGTTGCATAAGATTGTGACCATGATAGGAAGACATTTGATTCATGTGCAAGAGTCCAAGAAGCCAAGAAAATGTTGTGAACAATCAAAAGTGTCAGGTCAAGCATGTTGGATCAGTTGTCTACTTCTGTTTTCTTCTCACTCTGGCATTGGTTTTCATTATTATCAGGATGCTAGCAGCTCTTTCTATAGACCACATTGGTGCAGGAGCCCTTTTCAGGTGGGAAATACAAATTTCTTTCAGCTCTAAAGTGCATGAGTTAGTCAAAAGAACCTAACAAGTATCCTTCCATTTACATTGGAGGGGGTTCTTTAAATTATTATTTATTTCTTTTCCTAATGTACAAAACATCTTGGTTGTAAGTGATGGGATATCTGATCTTCATTTGAGAATAAATAACTGTGAGAAGCTTCAGAAATAAGTTTAGGATGACTTGTCAATAATTTTATAAAATCCTTGCAATAATATATCTTCCTCAAGAAATATAAGATCATATAGTCTTTCATCTAATCTCATTGGTCTCTCTGCAATAAGCTGAAAGAGAGATAAATGATGTTTGCCAAAGGAGTTGAGGTTGAGGAAAACCAATGGAAGGGTCTTAGTTGATTGTAAGGAATAAATATTCCTAATTATAGCCAACTGAATTTTAATTCTTCCATTTGTCCTTTCAACAAACCCAGAAGACTTGGGGTGATAGGCCCTGTTGAAATGTTGCATAATTGGCCAAATTTTTACAAATTTCCATAACAATTTGTCCAGTCAAATGGGTCCTTCTGTCACTACCTAATTCAGAGGGAATTCCTCAAAAGGGGACTTCTCACTCTTTCCAAAAGCAGCTCCCCTATCAACTGTGTCATAGTCCTTCTGTATGGGAATGTTTGGATCCAGTGTGAGAACATACAAACAATAGCAAATGATAGCCTTGTGAGGGAAACATCTGTATAAAGTCAATTTGCCATGTTTTAAAAGGGCCTGCAAGTAATGGTAAGCTTCCCTGAGAACTTTGTAATAGATTTCCTGTGTTATATTTTAGATACAAGTGGCATCCTGAATAGATCTGCTGAACTATGTTAAAGAAAAGTTGACAAAAATATTGTTTACCCCATAACACCACGTTATCTGGTTCCCAATGAGTTAACTCATGAGTGTATTGTAAAACAGGGTATTGAGCTTCAAACAAAAGGACAGGCTTCCCATTTAGGCCTATCCACAGCTCTCTGTTAGAGCTGAATCTTCTTTCTGTATACAGGTGTTTCTGTCTTTGTCTGGTGAGGTTCTCTGAAACCTTAATAACATGTTAGTGAGGTTACTGGGAAGCTGAAAAGGAAAAGAAGAGGCTAGATGGTCGTTGATAATTTGAGAGGTTACTGCTTTGAAGGTGTGCTCATCTAGAGTCTCCTTTTGCCTCTGCAATGTCAGTCCTTGAATGGCCTCATAACTTAACAATGGTGAGTGTGCCTGGCAGCAGGATTGATTCCTAATAACTTGTTTCCTATTTATGATGGGCTGTCCTAAGGATGTTAGAAATCTTCTTGTTTCCAAAGTATACCAAAATCATGTGTCACTCAAAAACCATAGTGGCTGTCTGTGTACATATTGGCATATTTTCCTTTTGCCAACTAACAGACTTTATTCAGTGCTATTAACTCAGCTTGCTTGGCAGAGCAGATATTAGGGAAGAGACCATTTTCAAAGACAGATACTGGTGAAATGGCAATATAGACAGCCTGATATTTTCCATGAGGTCCTTGTGAATTTGAATAAGAATATGAATCATCAGTGAATAATATAAAATCAGGATTATTCATTGGACTCTTTTGAAGGCCAAACCGAGGGAACAAAAGATTGTCAGTTTAGGCAGTACAATCATCTTTTTCATAATCTGATTCTTCTGGGAGTAACAAGGCTGGCTTAAGTTTGTTGTATCTGGGGAGAGTTATGTATGGGGAGAGCAGGACAATCTTGTGAGAAGTTATTTGACTTACTGAATAATGTGTGTGATTAGAGTTTGATAAGGCTTCAACAGAGTGTGGAACAAAGACAGTGAGTGGGTGACTCATAATTATTTCTTCTGAGATTCAACACATTATAGGTGTTGCTGTGACAGTATACCCCTTGGCTATGCTGCATCTAACTAATGACTGTAATAGCCTATTGGATGGTGATCATCAACAAGCTGTTGGGCTAATACTCCTAGCTCAGTTCCCTGGTTTTCATAGACAAAAAGGAAAAAGGGATGTATGTCATTGGGCATGCCTATAGTTTGGATGGATACCCATAGTTTGCATGCCCTAAGGCTGGGATCTTTGCCAGGAGGCTCTGTAGGGTCTCCATGGCTTCAGGACGTTCTGTTAACCAGTAAAAGGATACAGCTTGGGTAATGTTTAAGTAAGTGATATAATGGTTGAACTGTTAAAGAAAAATTGGGATCTAATTTCTGAAGTAGCCTGCAAGGCTGAGAAACACTTTGTTTTTATTATGCAGTGGAAGTGAGAAATAGTTTTAAGGGACTAGATCTGATAGAGTGCCTGACAAACTATGGATGGAGGTACGTGACATTATACAGGAGACACAGATCAAGACCATTCCCATGGAAAAGAAATGCAAAAAAAGCAAAATGGCTGTCTGGGGAGGCCTTACAGACAGGTTTGAAAAGAAGAGAGGCGAAAAGCAAAGGAGAAAAGGAAGACATAAACATCTGAATGCAGAGTTCCAAAGAATAGCAAGAAGAAATAAGAAAGCCTTCTTCAGTGATTAGTGCAAATAAATAGATGAAAACAACATAATGGTAATGACTAGAGATCTCTTCAAGAAAATGAGAGATACCAAGGGAACATTTCATGCAAAGATAGGCTCGATAAAGAACAAAAATGGTATGGACCTAACAGAAGCAGATGATATTAAGAAGAGGTGGCAAGAATACACAGAAGAACTGTAGAAAAAAGATCTTCACGACCAAGATAATCACCACCGTGTGATCACTCACGTAGAGCCAGACATCCTGGGATGTGAAGTCAAGTGGGCCTTCGAAAGCATCACTACGAACAAAGCTAGTGGAGGTGATGGAATTCCAGTTGGGTTATTTCAAATCCTGAAAGATATTTTGTGAAAGTGGTGCACTCAATATGCCAGCAAATTTGGAAAACTCAGCAGTGGCTACAGGACTGGAAAAGGTCAGTTTTCATTCCAATCACAAAGAAAGGCAATGCCAAAGAATGCTCAAATTACTGCATAATTGCACTCATCTCACACGCTAGTAAAGTAACGCTCAAAATTCTCCACACCAGGCTTCAGCAAAATGTGAACCGTGAACTTCCAGATGTTCAGGCTGGTTTTAGAAAAGGCAGAGGAACCAAGTACCAAATTGCCAACATCTGCTGGATCATAGAAAAAGCAAGAGAGTTCCAGAAAAAAAGCATCTATTTCTGCTTTATTGACTATTGTGAAGCCTTTGACTGTGTGGATCACAATAAACTGGAAAATTCTGAAAGAGATGGGAATACCAGACCACCTGACCTGCCTCTTGAGAAACCTATATGCAGTTCAGGAAGCAACAGTTAGAAATGGACATGGAACAACAGACTTGTTACAAATAGGGAAAGACTGTATAATGTCACCCTGCTTATTGGCTGCTGAGTAGAGAAGTCCTGGCAAAGGACTTAGAGGAATGGAAAGGAAGATGAGAAAAGAATAACAATTTACAGCAAGAATTACTGTGTTTAATGTTTTGGAATAGTTGAGTGACAAGAGGTATATGGTCATTGAAAATTAACTAGATGCTTTTAAATTGTGCTCAAAGTTTTGAGAAACACAGCATTTTAGTAAATATGTGGTAATATGTACTCTGAGCCTGTCAGAGTTCAGTGGGGACTTGTGTGTGTGTGTGTGTGTGTGTGTGTGTGTGTGATTCAGTCATATCCAAATCTTTGCAAAGTCAGGCTCCTCTGTCTATGGGATTGGTGTGTGTCTGTGTGTGTTAGTCACTTAGTCTTAGCTCACTCATTACAACCCACTGGACTGTAGCCTGCCAGTCTCCTCTCTGTCCATGGGATTCTCCAGGCAAGGATACTGGACTGGGTTGCCATTCCCTTCTCCAGAGATCTTCCCAATCCAGGGATTGAACCCCAGTCTCTTGCATTGCAGGAAGATTCTTTGCCATCCGAGCTACCAGGGAAGCCCTAATGGGGACCAGTGAACACGTATTGCCCTGAGACTGTCACAGTGTCCGAAGTCATCTAAGGGTCCCCATGGTGGGCATCATCATGCTCTAGACCAGAGGGCTCCAGTCCATTCCTTCCAGGGCTTCTGAATGTGGCAGGAGCCTTCTCTGCCCCTACAATGGTCACCACCATCCATGACGGCTTATGGTCTGACCACACATGTCCAGGTGTTGCAAATCTTTGCAGCTGCCATTATGAATGTCACAGAGCCTACAGTGCAAGCTGCAGGGTGAGAAGACGGTGTACATATGCCTCTCCTCCTCCTCCTGCAATTTAGGACAGGTCTAGCCTTGCCATGGACAACTTCAAATCAGAGCTAAAGGGTATAACTGAGCCTCTAAGTACCTGATGCATGTCAAACATTCTTCCAACAGGCAAGAAGAGTAAATATTCTTATGCAATAATAAATATTAATGAAAACCAAGAAAGAATTTATAACACAAACCTTCTAATTACTCAGATAATTAACGAGAAAAAAAAAAAAACATGGGTGGCACAAATGCAGAAAGTGTTGACTTGATTGTCCATGAATTGAAGCAGAGAATGGATGAATGCATTGCACCTCGGGAGTAAAGTGATTGTAAAACCAAGACTGTACCTCATAGAATTTCTCAAAATCCTCATAACGAAGCTTCTGGCCATGGGAACTTC
>SJYH01006856.1:88975-123777 GCA_006408735.1 Sylvicapra grimmia | reverse complement strand
AAAAAAAAAAAAAAAAAAGAGGATGAGGAAATAAACAAAGCAGAGTAAACTTTAGATGATCATACACTTCACGGGAGACATAAAGTACAGTCCTATATTTACTAAGATAAATAGAGGGAATCCCAGTCCAACTAACAGTCAATACATCCATAGTTCACCGGTCCTGCTGGTTTCTTAAGCTTCAGCCATACACTGATGGTCCAGCTTCTGGTGTGGCCAGAACAGGACCTTGGGATCATTGTTTCCATTTTCACAATGTCAGCTGCATGCCGGGGGTGTGCCTCCAGAATGAGGGCTGCTTCCCACTTTCCTGAGCTATGGGTTGGACCATCAAGACTGACTCTGAAGTGATGAATCCAAGCACTTTTCCTGTTACTTTGAGAGCAGGTGGAGTGGTTAAAATTACAAAATAGGATCCTCCCCACACTGATTTCAAGGTCTCCTTCTTCCAGTCTTGTACACATACTTGGTCCTCATGTTTGTGGTGGTGTACTGTTATGCCTAATGATATGGGTATCATATCCATGACCAATTTGTGTGTTTGAGAGATGGTGTGTCCAAATTCTTGCAGCTATTTATGTAAATTCAAGTCCCCCAGTTTTTGGTGTCTCCTCCTAAGGTGACCAATGGGGGCAGGCATTCAAACAGGATTTCAAATGGGGGCAACCCTATCCCTGCCCTAGATGAACATCTCTCCTTCAAGAGGACCATGGGTAATATGTCTACTTACCCATTGTAAGCTGGTCTCCTGACCTAGCTTGGCCAGGGTTTGTGTGAAGTTTCTGTTCATACATTCTGCTTCCTCTGAACTCTGGAGGCAGTAGGCAGTATGCAATTTCCACCAGGTCATCAAAGCCCTTGCTACCTGTTGGGCTGTCTCAGCTACAATTGCCAGTCGACATTCCATACCTGGGGATGATGTCTCTCAGGAGTACCTTCTCTTGCTTTTCTTGTTTCCGTTGGAAAGTTCTCTGGTGCTGCTGCTAAGTCACTTCACTCGTGTCTGACTCTGTGCAACCCCATAGATGGCAGCCCACCAGGCTCCCCCAACCCTGGCATTCTCCAGCCAAGAACATGGGAATGAGTTGCCATTTCCTTCTCCAGTGCCCAAAAGTGAAAAGGGAACGTGAAGTCACGCAGTCGTGTCTGACTCTTAGCGACCCCTTGGACTGTAGCCCACCAGGCTCCTCTGTCCATGGGATTTTTACAAGCGAGAGTGCTGGAGTGGGGTGTCATTGCTTTCTCCCCATAAAAAGGTGCAGAGGAAACCTCAAATGCATCTGAATCCTCAGCTTGCAGTGATTTCAATAAAATCTAATTCCATATCCTCAAATGAGCATGGGCCCCAGATCTGTGCCTCTGCCAGGCCACTAAGTCTCCTGACAAGCATTATTTTGTAGACAATTCATACACCACTGGGAAACAGACAATCAGAGAGAGGGGTGGTGACCAATGAGATGGCAAAGGCCTAGACAAGGTCTCTAAGGTGTTTTATATCTCCACGAATGTTGGGGCCCCAATGGGGCTTTCTTTCATTAAGGCCTCCTGTACTTAGTCCTCCACGTCTATTGGCCTCGAACCATTTCTGAGCCATTTTTACAACTTGTTGGTGCTCCTTGGTGTTGAACAGGGTGAAGAGAAACTGTTGACAGCCCACCCAAGTAGGGTGGTGGCTCTGGATAATGGATTCTAGGAGATCAATCAGCACTTGAGATTTTTCAGAGTGTGACATGGCATGATGCTTCCTGTTGAGTTGATCAGTCATGGGAAACCATTGGTAGGAGAGAATAGTTCCCCTCTCTTGTAGAGTCCCATTAGGGGCTATACACTACTGTGTGATTCATTTCAGATGCATTTTATGTGGATAGGTGGTTCCCTTTACTGACATGAAAAGTTATTATTATTGTTGTTATTTTTTCCTGATTAAGTCACAAGAAACTTTCATTGTTCCTGACAAGTCATGCAGATCCAAATCCAGGGAGGCTTTAGGTGGGCAATATTTAGCCATTGTTCAATACATGGAACTTGGTCAGGGTGGCCAGGGTTTCCAGTAACAACTCTATGTACTGCTGGGGCAATGGGCACATTTAAGGCCCTGTCTGGGTGCCCAATAACCACAAAGGAGGGCCACTCTAGTGTGCAAAGAGTGAAGAGCTTTCCAGCACTCAATTTTACACCATAATCCCGTGAATACTTTCTTAAATTTCTTAACCATACACTCTAAGATAGTGGGCTTTTAAGTCAAGTTCCCCATTATGAAAGAGTTCCCTCCCTGAGGTGATCCCACAGAACAAATGGAAACACTGATTTTCATCCTGCTAGCCGCTCCCCTTGTAGAGATTTAGGCAACTCTTAACCTTGGCAGGTCAGCATAAAGCCCTGACCTTGACCAGACTCACAAGGAGAGATTAGATCCCCCAGAAACTGCTCCCAGCCTAAGCTGGATGAGGTCAGTCACTATGGAACCATAGGTTGGAACTCACTCAGGCTGTGGCACCTGAACACAGTGGCACATTGACTCTCATTTACCTCAGTCACTCTCACACACACCAGAACTGTCAGGCAACCCAAGGGAACAAAACCTTTTCTGTGTGATTCTCTGGTCACTGGGATGTGATCAGGCTCTCCTTGCACTGTGTGGTGGGTCCTGACTCAGAGGGATGTGCCACAGGCAATCAGCTGTCTGACACTGTGTCCTGGAACCAACTTCTGCTATCCTTATGAGGCCGTTAAGGAAGTGGAACGGGCTGGCACAGCTCAAGCAACCATTGGGTTCCAGAAAACAGCTGGGAGACACTTATCTGTCTGTCACCAGGCCAGCTGCTGCAGCTTTCTCTGGTTCTCTGACAATGGTGGTGCACACGTTTGTAAGTTTCCCATCCAGTGCACCAGAATATGGTATAGAAAGTGTAGTGGCAAAAAGAGACAAATGGAACCTGGACATACAGAACCACAGGGTTTATTCAGCACCTGTGCAAGCTCAGTGGAGTCACTTCAAGAGTCTGAGTGACAGTGAATTTTTCTGGGTATCTTTCATACAGCACAGATTTTGGTGTCTTCAGGACTTTCTCACTTAAGCAGCTCAGATCCCACCTCCTCGGGCAGCTTAGGTTTCAGTCTATGCAATGGGCAATCAAAATTACAGAGGTGGAGGTGGTGAGTGGTGAGCAAATCCTGCTTAAGGAAGATAACAGAGGCAGAAGGCAGAATGTTTTTATTCTTGATGGGAGCTGGTATTCTAGTTGCATGTTTCCCCATATCTACCTATACGACATGGTGTTTTTAATATTTTCCGTCATTCCCACTCCACATTTACTGTCCATTCTTCCTTCCCTGGCCAGGAAAGTTCTGAGGGCTCACGCACTCATCTGCGATGGTGTGCATACATACATACATACACACACACACTCATGAAAGGAAAGTTGCTAAATGATAGGTTTACTTGTCCAGGATAATGGATTTTGGCAAGCACCCTTCTTATAGTCCCATTATTTTATTTCATTCCCTTGTTCATCAAGTCAACCCACACTTCTACCTCTATGACTTACCCCGGAAGGTTAAAAACTCTTAAGCTTTGCTCATGAAGATGACTGAATTGCTCAAGAGGTGGGCAGGGTTTGAAGTGCTTGCCCTGGGCAGATGAGTAATGTGCACGTGTTCTGTATTTTTCCATCGTCTTGGACAGGTTCAAAGTGAGGAGTACATTGGGATGATTCCATTCACTGAGCTCTCTTTCCAGGAATAACACAAACATCGCAAGAGGCTTTGTCTCAGCTGAAGTGGAACATCCATTTCTCAGCATGCACCGCCCAAGATCATTCCTTGTCAACGTCACACCCTCATCATAGGTTCAGCACATCCTCAGGCCTGCGACCTCCTGAGTGAGGTGCCCCTGCTCTTTCTGTGTAGCTTTATGCTTGTAACTGTTTTCCTGTCCCTCAAAGGGTTATTTTCCTGTAACAAGAAAAGGCCAAAATAGACACCACGTCCTCTAAAAGACCAAAGAGAACACGACAGGTCAGTGTCTAATACAATGTCATGAAGAACGTGCACATGGATACCTAGGGTCTCTGCCAAAGCAAGGGCTTGAATATGAGAATGACACAGTAAGGTGGCCTCCATATTGTTCCCTCTAGAATTACTACTACCCACAGACACAGGACCCCAAGAATGATGGCACCCTGGGAAGCCAGCCTGATCTGGGCACACAGTTCATGTCTCTCTTATGAGGAAAGCATTATTCCTCTCACAAATGCATCAAGAGAGCTTAATTCCACCCCCAGGCATCACTGACTTGCTAAATGCAAGTCTCTCTTTTTGTTCCCCTCACTAGGCTGTGGTAGATCTGCCTACAGCCCAGGCTCTCTGTTAGTGTTTACAGCTCATGGTCCACAGAGCTCAGCTCACAGTTGGGCTGGGGGATATCTAAGATGCTCACTTAGAATCCAGTGTCCCTGTGAGAGTTGTGTGCTGCAGATCTCCTTCAGACATGACAACAGCAAAGAGTCTGCTCCTGAAAATTGGTCAGACCCTCCCTTAGGTGCAAACATACATCTTTGTTCCTAAGCCTTCCACAGCTTAGGACAAGACACCAGATAAAGGAAGGAATCCATAAAGGAAAGGGCTTTGGCACAAGAAATGGGGCATCTTTGGAAGTATGGCTATGCCCTAGACTTTGGAACCTGAAAACCTGTAGTCCCTGAATTGCCCCCAGGGTAACTCCTGTCTGTCACTGTCCCCAGGTCTCTGCACACAAAAAGCCCATCACACTTCCTTCATTCCTGTTTCCTTCTTCACATGCAGACACCGGCAGAGTGGTAACACATGCTCATCACATCTGCTCTTTCCTCAACTTTCCACAATGCCAGGAAGGCTGAAACTACCCAGATGGATTCCACACTCATATCATGTCTCTCCTAGGAAGACGTGTATTTCACTGAGTTTACCTTGGCATGTCATTTGTCTCACATGATGCTAATATCGGTGTGGGAG
Source organism: Sylvicapra grimmia (assembly GCA_006408735.1). Taxonomy (NCBI): domain Eukaryota; kingdom Metazoa; phylum Chordata; class Mammalia; order Artiodactyla; family Bovidae; genus Sylvicapra; species Sylvicapra grimmia. The sequence goes on along the minus strand of SJYH01006856.1, from coordinate 118,785 downwards.
TGTGCTGGCTGACAGGCTGATACTAGGCAGCACTAACCCACGACATTATCAAGCTTAGAACCTTTTCTTTCAGCATAGGGAATAATATTTGCTTAGCTAGAGTTTCGCAGAAACACAGCTACCTCACTGTGACCTTACTTCAAGAACATACAATGTTACATGAAGTCTGCCACAGCTAATCACACTCCTCCCTCATCTTTCGTATAAGTGGACTTTGTTGAAAGATTTTGGGGAGTTCAGGATTTTTAAAGGCATAAGTTAACCACCTCATTGCGTGACCTTGCAATAAAACTCTATTTTAAACTCCAGTGTTCTGATACTGCTTGGCCTATGTTGGGCACATGGAAATTTGATAACAGTAGCAATTTATCTCTCAATTCTGTGCATGGTAACAGACTATCTGAGGGAATGTCTCATTCCAAAATGGCATTCAGTCTTAAAATTATGTGAAGTTTATCATTCTTCTGTAAAAACAAATTAGCAAACACTGATGACTACCCCAATTATCAGGTGAATTTAAGACAAAATAACTGTGATAAATGTCCTTATCCGATCTTCTTTGAGGATTACATATTTTTTGACAATTTTGTAATGAACTGGATTTGCTATGATCAGTTTAGTCTCTCAGTCCTCTTTGAATATTTGTGACCCCATTGACTCTATGCTAGGTTTCCCTGTCCTTCTCCGTCTTCTAAATATTCATTACCACTGAGCCAGCAATGTCATCCAACCATCTCATCCTCTGTTGTCTCCTTCTCTTCCTGTCTTTGATCTCTGTCACTATCAGAGACTTTTCTAATGAGTTGGCTCTTCACATAAGGTGGCCAAAGTACTAGAGTTTGAGCTTCAGCATGTCCTCACAAAGTATATTCAAGACTGATTTAAGATTGACTGGTTTGATCTCCCTGATGTCCAAGGAACTCTCAAGAGTCTTCTGAAACGTCACAGTTCAAAATAATTAATACTTCCACTTTCATCTTCTGTTAAGGTCCAATGCTTGCATCCATACATGACTACTGCAAAACTTTAGCTTTGTCTAAACAGCCATTTGTCAGTAAGGTAATTCATCTGCTTTAAATACACTGTCCTGGTGTGACATAGTTTTTCTTCAAAGAGCAGACATATTTTAATTTCATGGCTGAAGTCAACATCTGCAGTGAGTTGTGAGTCCCAAGAAAATAAAGTCTGTCACTGCTTCCATTTGTTTATTAATCTATTTGTCATGAGATGATGGGACCCATGGTCTTAATTTTTTGAAACTCCCATCTTTCACTTTCAAACAGATGTTCTTTCAACCAGTTACCCTTCACTTTCTGCCCTAAGGTTGGTGTCATCTGAGGCTATTGATACTTCTCCCTGTAATCTTGATTCCAGCTTGTGCTTCATCCAGCCCTGCTATTTACATGATGTCTTCTTCATGTAAGTTAAATAAGATGACCATATTCAGCCTTGAGGTATTACTTTCCCAATTTGGAACCAGTCCATTGTTCCATGTCTGTTACAAACTGTTGCTTCTAAATCTGCATATAGATTTCTCAAGATGTGGGTCAGGTATTCTGGTATATCCATCTTTGAAAAATTTTCCACAGTTTGTTGTGATCCACAGAGTCAAAGGATTTAGAGTAGTCAAAAGTTAGGATACATATTTAAAATATATCCCTCTGAGAGGATAAAGGGAAGGGAGTTTCAGTTCAGTTCAGTTCAGTCACTCACTCGTGTCCGACTCTTTGCGACCCCATGAATCGCAGCACGCCAGGCCTCCCGGTCCATCACCAACTCACGGACTTAACTCAAACTCACATTCATCGAGTCCGTGATGCCACCCAGCCATCTCACCCTCTGTTGTCCCCTTTTCCTCCTGCTCCCAATCCCTCGCAGCATCAGTCTTTTCCAATGAGTCAACTCTTCATGTGAAGTGGCCAAAATACTGGAGTTTCAGCTTTAGCATCATTCCTTCCAAAAGACACCCAGGGCGGATTTCCTTTAGAATGGACTGGTTGGATCTCTTTGCAGTCCAAAAGACTCTCAAGAGTCATCTCCAACACCACACTTCAAAAGCATCATTTCTTCGGTGCTCAGCTTTCCTTACAGTCCAAATCTCGCATCCAAACATGACCACTGGAAAAACCATAGCCTTGACTAGAAGGACGTTTGTTGGCAAAGTAATGTCTTTGCTTTTCAATATGCTATATAGGTCATAACTTTTCTTCCAAGGAGTACACATCTTTTAATTTCAAGGGAGTTTGGGAGTCTCCAAACAAAGATCATGGCATCCGACCCCATCACTTCATGGGAAACAGATGGGGAAAGAGTGGAAACAGTGTCAGACTTTATTTTTGGGGGCTCCAAAATCACTTCAGATGGTGACTGCAGCCATGCAGTTAAAAGATGCTTACTCCTTGGAAGAAAAGTTATGACCAAACTAGATAGCATATTCAAAAGCAGAGACACTATTTTGCCAAGAAAGGTCCGTCTAGTCAAGGCTATGGTTTCTCCAGTAGTCATGTATGGATCTGAGTGTTGGACTGTGAAGAAGGCTAAGCACTGAAGAATTGATGCTTTTGAACTGTGGTGTTGGAGAAGACTCTTGAGAGTCCCTTGGACTGCAAGGAGATCCAACCAGTCCATTCTGAAGGAGATCAACCCTGGGATTTCTTTGGAAAGAATGATGCTAAAGCTGAAACTCCAGTACTTTGGCCACCTTATGTGAAGAGTTGACTCTTTGGAAAAGACTCTGATGCTGGGAGGGATTGAGGGCAGGAGGAGAAGGGGATGACAAGAGGATGAGATGGCTGGATGGTATCACTGACTCGATGGACGTGAGTCTCAGTGAACTCCGGGAGTTGGTGATAAACAGGAAGGCCTGGCGTGCTGCGATTCATGGGGTCGCAAAGAGTCGGACACGACTGAGCGACTGAACTGAACTCAACTGAAAAGGAAGAAATAGGCTTCAAGTCTCAGACACTTTTTACCTCTCTCTTAAAAGGCAGGAAGAAACAAACTGTAGGTGTCCGATTCTTTTCTCTTCTCTATACACAAATAGAAGGTTTGTTTTAAAGTTCTGTGTTGCCATGATGACACCAGGTTTCACCTGAACTTAATTTTTCTCAAACCTTAACCAATGTATTTTTCCTATGGAAATGCTTTTCTGAATCTATGTTAATGAACTATGTATTTACGCTAGACTCTGTCTTTCTTTACATTGGTTCCCCCTAAGACTCAGAAACAATAATGCCTCAACAAACCAGTATGTTTTACTCATATAGTTGTCCTCCTAATCTATGTTAATGAGACTATATATTTACTGAGAAACCAGCCTTCCTTCAAGATTCATGTCAATCATTTTATAGTCCAGGATGACTCACCTTGTGACAGTTCAGTTCAGTAGCTTGTCATGTTTAACTCTTTGCAACCCCATGGACTACAGCATGCCAGGGTTCCCTGTCCATCACCAACTCCCAGAGTTTACTAAAACTTATATCCCTTGAGCTGGACCCCTTCTCCTCCTGCCTACAATCTTCCCAGCATCAGTATTTTTTCCATTGAGTCAACTCTTTGTATGAGGTGGCCAAAGTACTGGAGTTTCAGCTTCAGCATCAGTTTTTCCAATGAATATTCAGAACAGATATCCTTTAGAATGGACTTGTTGGATCTCCTTCCAGTCCAAGGGACTCTCGAGTCTTCTCCAACACCACAGTTCAAAACCATCAACTCTTTGGTGCTCAGCTTTCTTTACAGTGCAACTCTCACATCCACACTTGACTACTGGAAAAAACATAACTTTGACAAGATGCATATTTGTTACAAAGTAATGACTTTGCTTTTTAATATGCACTCTAGGTTGACCATGGCTTTTCTTCCAAGAAGCAAGCATCTTTTAATGTCATGGCTGCAGTCACCATCTGCAGTGATTTTGGAGCACAAGAAAATAGTCTCTCACTGTTCCTATTGTTTCCCTATCTATTTGCCATGAAATGGCAGGAGTAGATGCCATGATGTTAGTTTTCTGAATGGTGAGTTTTAAGCCCACTTTTCACTCTCCTTTTTGACTTTCATCAAGAGTCTCTTTAGCTCTTCTTACATTTCTGCCATAAGGCTGGTACCATCTACATATCTGTGATTATTGATATTTCTTGATATTTAGATTGTTACCTCAAAATGTACAATGTGTGTGAGGGGCCTCTTGCCACTTGAGTTTTGAGATATTTCCTGTCTCTAATTAGCAGCCTGTTGATAGGTATATAACATAATGTTAAAAGCTAGCAAGGGGAACACTCTTTCTGCCCTCTTCTGATGTCTATGTCAGAAGATTTCTTTATCTTTCTTACACTTTAATACAATTTTATTGCACAAAACCTCTGTATGATCAAGCCTCTTCACTGGCCCTGGACTGAATTCCTCTTCTCAGGAAGCCAAGAATCCCGGTGTCTTTCATGGCTCAGCAACAACCTTTCACTTTGTCTTTGTAAAGATTTAGTAGTTTGCTTATCATGTTACATCACATTATGGGTTAATATTTACTCAATAATAGAAATGCTTTCTTTCCCTTATGTCTTTGTGGAGAGGATTTTCTAGATTGTTAAGAAAGTCAGAATTTTATTTCATCTGCTTTACTATAGAATAAATTATTTTTCTTATGCATCTGCTTTCTGGGTTCAGGAGACCTGGTTAGTGGGGTGAACTCTGGAAGAAAGATGAATATACAAGTGGAAAGAAGAAAAGCAATACTATGAGGAATTGCATTCTCTCAAAATGTGTATGCTGAAGACCTACATCTATGTACTTTGTATATAGTCAAAATGAGAGCAAAATATCATTTTGCTTTGATCCTATTTGGAAATTGGACCTCTAAATAGGTGGTTGGGTTAATATGACTGGCTCTTTATAAGAAAAGGATATCAGTCCTAGACACCACAGAGCCATTACCAGTGAAAACAAAACCAGAATATGGCCAGTTACAATCCATAAGAAAATATATCTGCTGACCCTTTGATTACTGACTTGATGCCCAGAAGTTTTAGAAAATATTTATTTAAGCTACCTGGGGACACCTTGTTATGGCAACCTTAGAAAAGCAATACACCCACTTTCTCTTGAAAGGGGGCTTTGTATTTCTAATGAGGCCTCCTTTTAAGCTTCTTTTAAGGAAACTGATCCTTATTATTAGAGACTCAATGGGTGAGAACATATTTCTAATTCATGGGTAAATTGATCTAAAAATATTAAATTATCATAATTTACAGGAAGCAGTAGACAAAAATAAGCATATCAAGAAGAAAGTCTGACTTTGTAAAAAGATACAATTCTCTCCTTTTATCATTACCATAGATATCTTTCTAAATCCCTATGAGACAAGTGATCAAGGCATTGCTGCCTATTGCTTGAGTGATGTCACAATGTGGTGATATCATGGCACCCATGCCCCTCTAAATTTCCTGTAACCAAGGCACTAGTCTGCACTAGCCATGGGGAAGCCTAGAGGATCACAAATCTCCCAAACCATTGGAGCTACGTGGGCCTTTTCCCCAGAGTTTAATAGGCCTACTGGTGGTACCTACTCTACAGCAGAATTTGTAGCCTATGGCCGCCACTCTTATCACCAGTCCTCTGGATTCCTGAGAACTCCTAGAGCCTACCAATCCAGTTTGCAAACTACATCCCTAAAAAAAAAGAAGAAGAAGAAGAAGGAATACAATCCAGTCCAAACTGAAGGGGTCCAACAAATGGAAATGCACATGGTCCTCAATCTAGCAAGGTCTGTGATGAACAACAAAGCCACAGCTCCAGGCAACCTTACCATTAACACCAAAAGCCATGCCATCGACATGTTACAAGCACTGGTAAAAATTTCAGACTTTAAGTCATCTACCACCCCAAGAAATTATGTCAACAAGTTCTCTCAATGTTCCATCTTAGCCAAACGTAAAAGACAGACTCTGTACTGCAGCACATCAGGACAAAGACATGATCAACTGAGAATATTTAATGGTAACAGTATTTGGTACAGGATATTGTGGAGACATATTTTACTATTATGACAGACACTTCTCTCACTTTTTGAACTGTACTAATTGTGGTAAACGACTTCCTGTCACTAAATGGCACATTTCATAATAATTCCTCCTGCATACTAGAGGCTCTCAAGAAAATAAGTCATATAAAATGCAAAAGCATTGGGAAGCCAAGCTTCTGAGGAGTGTCTGAAATAAAGAAAGGCCATGGGAAAATAGGCTAAGAGCTGGCTGGTTGACAAGGTAGTGTGGGGAAAGTTCTGATGGTAAATCAGAAACCCTTGTAAATATTTCATTTTTCATAGGTATCAATAAGGCCCTATTTCTCCCAGCATGTTCTCATTAAGTCTCTCCCCTCGTTATATAAACTGCCTACAGCAGATGATCCTGCTTGATCTCAAGTCTAAAGCACATATTTCAACTTCTTCCTTTATGTCATGGAAGGATTACTGATGACTTCATTGGCTATCCCCTTTTGCTTTATTATAGCAATGAGCAGTCCAGCCCACTGCTTCTGACACCTTCAATATGCCACTGTGGAGGCCATCCTTGCATCTTTCTACATTATCCACATCTTTCCCTGAGCATCCAGATACCTCCATCAGTATTTCTTATGTGTGTCTCATGAAGACACTTATGACCACCCACATGACCTCTTATCAATCTTTTAAAAATATGAAATAGGCAAATACCTTAAACGACTCTGAAAACTTCACTAATACCCTAGAACTGCTTCAGAAATGGGACACTCATCCTTTTTAATATAATCTGGGGAAAGGACCTGTAGCTTAATGGGACTGAATATGAGCAAGATTCACGTCCTTTTTTATGGAAAGAATTGTGGAATACCATGGAATATTTAACTTCTGTCAACTGTGGCATAAAAGCAGACATGACAGTATGGTAAAGACAGGAGAAGAGCCATATTCCCTTGGATGAGAAGTTTGTGGTTCTGTGATTCAATGCCAGTCTTATTCAAGGGGTAAATAGCCTGTTCCTAGATAAAGAACGGATATTGATGGGTTTCAAGCTTGTAATTTCCTCTCAGTTCTACAGACTTCCAATGCATTCTGTGCTGCTCTAAACAAGGGAAATGTTAAGTTAGAGGTTCCATCCAGTTGCTCATTCATGTCCAACTCTTTGCTACCCCATGAACTGCAGGACGATAGGCTTTCCTGTCCATCACCAACGTCCAGAACTACAATCATGTTCATGAAGTCAGTGTTGCTATCCAACCATTTCATCCTCTGTCATCCCCTTCTTCCCCTACCCTCAATCTTTCCCAGCATCAGGACCTTATCCAGTGTGTCAGTTCTTCGTATCAGGTGTCCAAAGTACTGGAGTTTTACCTTCAGCATCAGTCCTTCCAAATAACCCCCAGGACTGATGTCCTTCAGGATTGACTGGTTGGATCTCCTTGCAGTCCAAGGGAATCTCAAGAGTCTTCAACATGTTTGGAGTGCAGTGATTTTGAAGTCCACCCCCCACCCCCGTGGGATTATCTCAACTGTTTATTTTGTTTTCCCATTTATTTCCGTGAAGTGATAGGACCAGATGCCATGATCTTAGTTTTCTGAATGTTGAGCTTTAAGCCAACTTTTTCAACTCTCTTTCACTTTCATCAAGAGGCTCTTTAGTTATTCTTTGTGTCATCTGTGTGTCTGAGGTTACTGATATTTATTCCAGTAATCTTGATTCCAGCTTGTGCTTTGTCCACCCTGGCATTTTGTATGATTTACTACGCAAATAATTTAAGTTAACAGGGTTACAACATGCAGACTTGACATACAGGTAAGTTGGCTTTGTTTTCTCATCTGTTTTAACTTTTTTCAGTTTATTGAAATCCATACAGTTAGAGGATTTACCATAGTCAATAAAGCAGAAATAGATGCTTTTCTGGAAATTTCTTGCTTTTATGATGATCTAATGGATGTTGACAATTTTTTAAATACAAATTTCTTTAATTGGAGACTCTACAATATTGTAGTGGTTTTGCCATACATTGACATGAAGGCGCCATGGATGTACATGTATTCCCCATCCTGAACCCCCCTCCTACTTCCCTCTCCATCCCATCCCTCTGGGTCATCCAAGTGCACCAGCCCGAGCATCCTGTATCATGCATCTAACCTGGACTGGCGAGTTGTTTCACGAAAGATAGCATACATGTTTCAATGCCATTCTCTCAAATCATCCCACCCTCGCCCTCTCCCGCAGAGACCAACAGACTGTTCTATATATTTGTGTTTATTTTGCTGTCTCGCTTAGAGTTAGCTTTACCCTCTTCCTAAATTCCATATATATGCGTTAGAATACTGTATTGGTGTTTTTCTTTCTGGCTTATTTCACTCTGTATAATAGGCTCCAGTTTCGTCCAACTCACCAGAACTGATTCAAATGAATTCTTTTTAATGGCTGAGTAATGCGCCATTGTGTTTATGCACCATAGCTTTCTTATTCATTCATCTGCTGATGGACATCTAGTTTGCTTCCATGTCCTGGCTACTATAAACAGTGCTGCAATGAACATTGGGGTACACATATATCTTTCAGTTCTGGTTTTCTTGGTGTGTATACCCAGCAGTGGGATTGCTGTGTCGTATATCAGTTCTATTTCCAGTATTTTAAGGAATCACCAGTGTTCTCCATAGTGGCTGTACTCGTTCATATTTCCATCAACAGTGTAAGAGGGTTCCCTTTTCTCCACATCCTCTCTAGCACTTATTGCTTGTAGACTTTTGGATAGCAGCCATTCTCACTGGGGTGAAATGTGGTTTTGATTTTCATTCTCTGATAATGAGTAATGTTTCATGTATTTGTCATCCATCTGTGTGTCTTCTTTGGAGAATTGTCTACTTAGTTATTTGGCTCAGTTTTTGATTGGGTTGCTTATTTTTCTGCTAGTGACCTGCAGGCGTTTCTTGTATATTTTTGAGATCAATTCTTTGTCAGTTGCTTCATTTGCTCTTATTCTCTCCCATTCTGAAGGCTGTCTTTTCACCTTGCTTAGAGTTTCCTTCGTAGTGCAAAAGCTTTTATTTTTAATTAGGTCATACTTGCTTATTTCTGCTTTTATTTCCAATATTCTGGGAGGTGGGTCATAGAGGATCATGGTGTAATTTATCTCAGAGAGTGTTCTGCCTATGTTCTCCTCTAGGAGTTCTATATTTTCTGCTCTTACGTTTAGATCTTTAATCCATTTTGAGTTTATTTTTGTGTACGGTGTTAGAACGTGTTCTAGTTTCATTCTTTTACAAGTGTATGATGTTAGAAAGTGTTCTAGTTCCATTCTTTTACAAGTGACTGTCCAGTTTTCCCAGTACCACTTGTTAAAGAGATTGTCTTTTCTCCATATTCTTGCCTCTTTTGTCAAAGATTAAGATGTCCATAGGTGTTTGGATTAAGCTCTGGGCTTTCTATTTTGTTTCATTGCTCTAATTTTCTGTCTTTGTGCCAGTACCATACTGTCTTGATGACTGCAGCTTTGTAGTAGAGCCTGAAGTCAGGCAGGTTGATTCCGCCTATTCCATTCTTCTTTCTCAAGATTGCTTTGGCTAGTCAAGATTTTTTGTATTTCCATACAAATTGTGAAATTATTTGTTCTAGCTCTGTGAAAAATACCGTTGGTAGCTTGATAGGAATTGCATTGAATTTATAGATTGCTTTGGGTGGCATACTCATTTTGATTCTTCTGATCCATGAACACAGTATATTTCTCCATCTATTGGTGTCCTCTTTGATTTCGTTCACCAGTGTTCCATACTTTTCTACATATAGGTCTTTTTTTAGGTAGATATATTCTTAGTACTTTATTCTTTGTGTTGCAGTGCTGAGTAGAATTATTTGCTTAATTTCACCAGTGTTCTATACTTTTCTACATATAGGTCTTTTATTTCTTTACGTAGATATATTCCTAAGTATTTTATTCTTTTTGTTGCAGTGCTGAATAGAATTATTTGCTTAATTTCTCTATTTTCTCATTATTAGTGTATAGATATGCAAGGGATTTCTGTGTGTTGACTTTATATCCTGTAACTTTACTATATTCATTGATCAGCTCTAGCAATTTTCTGGCGGAGTCTTTAGGATTTTCTGTGTAGAGGATCATGTCATCTGCAAACAGTGAGAATTTTACTTCTTCTTTCCCAATCTGATTCCTTTTATTTCTTTTTCTGCTCTGATTGCTGTGGCCAAAACTTCCAAAACTATGTTGAATCGTAGCAGTGAACAAGACCCTTGTCTTGTTCCTGACTTTAGGGGAAATGCTTTCAATTTCTCACCACTGAGGATAATGTTTGATGTGGGTTTGCCATATATAGCTTTTATTATGTTGAGGTATGTTCCTTCTATTCTTGCTTTCTGGAGGGTTTTTATCATAAATGGATGCTGAATTTTATCTAAGGCTTTCTCTGCATCTATTAAACAGGGAGGCCTGGCATGCTGCAATTCATGGGGTCGCAAAGAGTCAGACACGACTGAGCGACTGAACTGAACTGATTGAGATAATAGTGGTTTTTATTTTTCAATTTGTTATTGTGGTGTATTGCATTGATTGATTTGCAGATACTGAAAAATCCTTGCATCCCTAGGATAAAGCCCAGTTGGTCATGATGAATGATCTTTCTAATATGTTGTTGGAGTCTCTGTTAGAAATTTGTTAAGGATTTTTGTGTATATGTTCATCAGTGATATTGGCCTGTAGTAGTTTTTTTTTTTTTTTCTCTGTGGCATCTTTGTCAGGTTTTGGTTTTAGGGTGAGGTTGGCTTCATAAAATAAGTTTGGAAGTTTACCTTCCTCTGTAATTTTCTGCAAGATTTTGAGTAGGATAGGTGTTAGCTCTTCTGTAAATTTTTGGTAGAATTCAGCTGTCAAGCCATTTGGACCTGGTCTTTGTTTGCTGGAAGTTTTCTGATTACAGCTTCAATTTTCGTGCTCCTGATGGGTCTGTTAAGATTTTCTATCTCTTCCTGGTTCCATTTTGGAAAGTTGTAGTTTTCTAAAAATTTGCCCATTTCTTCCAAGTTGCCCATTTAACTGGCATATAGTTATAGATAGTAGTCTCTTATGATCCCTTCTATTTCTGTGTTGTTTGTTGTAATCTCTCCATTTTCATTTCTAATCTTACTGATTTCTGTCTCTATCTTTCTTGATGAGTCTTGCTAATGGTTAGTCAGCTTTATTTATCTTTTCAAAGAACCAGCGTTTGGCTTTGTTGATTTTTACTATGGTCTCTGTTTCTCTTGATATATTCCTGCCCTAATCTTTAAGACTTTTTTTCCTTCTACTACCCCTAGGGTTCTTCATTTCTGCCTTTTCTAGTTGCTTTAGGTGTCAGTTCAGTTCAGTTCATTTCAGTCCAGTTGCTCAGTCGTGTCTGACTCTTTGTGACCCATGAATAGCAGCACGTCAGGCCTCCCTGTTCATCACCATCTCCTAGAGTTCACTCAAACTCACGTCCATTGAGTCGGTGAAGACATTCAGCCACCTCATCCTCTGCCGTCCCCTTCTCCTCCTGCCCCAAATCCCTCCAACCATCAGAGTCTTTCCCAATGAGGCAACTCTTCACATGAGGTGGCCAAAGAACTGGACATTCAGCTTTACCATCATTCTTTCTGAAGAACTCCGAAGACTGATCTCCTTTAGAATGGACTGGTTGGATCTCCTTGCAGTCAAAAGGACTCTCAAGAGTCTTCTCCCAAACCACAGTTCAAAATTATTAATTCTTCAGCGCTCAGGTTTCTTCACATTCCCTCTCACAACCATACATGACCACAGGAAAAACCATAGCCTTGACTAGATGGACCTTTATTGGCAAAGTAATGTATCTGTTTTTGAATATACTATCTAGGTTGGTCATAACTTTCCTTCCAAGGAGTATTTTTTTTTTTTTTTTTTTAATTTCTGGCTGCATTCATCATCTGCAGTCATTTTGGAGCCCTCCCGCCAAATAAAGTCTGACACTGTCTCCAGTGTTTCCACATCTACTTAGCATGATGTGATGGGACCAGATACCCTGTGTTCAGTTCACTTCAGTCACTCAGTCGTGTCCGACTCTTTGCGACCCCAAGAATCGCAGCACGCCATGCCTCCTGGTCCATCACCAACTCCCAGAATTTACCTAGACTCATGTCCATCAAGTCAGTGATGCCATACAGCCATCTTACCCTCTGTCGTCCCCTTCTCCTCCTGCCCCCAATCCCTCCCAGAATCAGAGTCTTTTCCAATGAGCCAACTCTTTGCATGAGATGGCCAAAGTACTGGAGTTTCAGCTTTAGCATCATTCCTTCCAAAGAAATTCCAGGACTGATCTCCTTCAGAATGGACTGGTTGGATCTCCTTGCAGTCCAAGGGACTCTCAAGAGTCTTCTCCCAAACCACAGTTCAAAAGTATCAATTCTTCAGCGCTCAGCTGTCTTCACAGTCCAACACTCACATTCATGCATGACCACAGGAAAAACCATAGTCTTGACTAGACGGTCCTTAGTCGGCAATGTAATGTCTCTGCTTTTGAATATGCTATATAGGTTGGTCATAACTTTTCTTCCAAGGAGTAAGCGTCTTTTAGTTTCAATGCTGCAGTCACCATCTGCAGTGATTTTGGAGCCCCAAAAAATAAGTCTGACACTGTTTCCACTGTTTCCCCATTTATTTCCCATGAAGTGATGGGACTGGATGAAATGATCTTCATTTTCTGAATATTCAGCTTTAAGCCAACTTTTTCACTCTCCACTTTCATTTTCATCAAGAGGCTCTTTAGTTTCTCTTCACTTTCTGCCAAAAGGGTGGTGTCATCTGCGTATCTGAGGTCATTGATATTTCTCCCTGCAATCTCGATTCCAGCTTGTCCTTCTTCCAGCCCAGTTTTTCTCATGATGTACTCTGCATAGACGTTAAATAAGCAGGGTGACAATATACAGCCTTGACATCCTCCTTTTCCTATTTGGATTCCAAATAGGATGTTCCAACTGGACATGTCCCATGTCCAGTTCTAACTGTTGCTTCCTGACCTGCATAGAGATTTCTCAAGAGGCAGGTCAGGTGGTCTGGTATTCCCATCTCTTTCAGACTTTTCCAGTTTACTGTGATCCACACAGCCAAAGGCTTTGGCATAGTCAATAAAGCAAAAATATATATTTTTCCGGAACTCTCTTGCTTTTTCCATGATCCAGCGAATGTTAGCGATTTGATCTCTAGTTCCTCTGCTTTTTCTAAAACCAGCTTGAATATCAGGAAGTTCACGGTTCACGTATTGCTGAAGCCTGGCTTGGAGAATTGAGCATTACTTTACTAGCATGTGAGATGAGTGTGATTGTGCTGTAGTTTGAGGATTCTTTGGCATTGCTTTTCTTTGAGATTGGAATGAAAACTGACCTTTTCCAGTCCTGTGGCCACTGCTGAGTTTTCAAAATTGCTGGCATATTGACTGCAGCACTTCCACAGCATCATCTTTCAGGATTTGAAATAACTGGAATTCCATCACCTCTACTAGCTTTGTTCATCGTGATGCTTTCTAAGGTCGACTTGACTTCACATTCTAGGATGTCTGGCTCTAGATGAGTGATGACACAATCGTGATTATCTAGGTCATGAAGATCTTTTTTGTACAGTTTTTCTGTGTATTCTTGCCACCTCTTCTTAATATCTTCTGCTTCTGTTAGGTTCATACCATTTCTGTCCTTCATCGAGCTCATCTTTGTTGATCAGTTTTAGCCAGAAAAGCCCTTTTTGCAATATGCTTGCCCTTTCCCCATATACGGGCATGTGTGCTTGTGACACACACACACACACACACACACACACACGGATGGGTGTTTCCGTCTGTGTATGTATGTGTATGTCTGTGAGTATATATATGTACATATATATATACCTATAGATACAAGCACACACGTAGACATCTACAGAGACACATGGGTATCTATGCACATATGCACATGTACACGGACTTATATGTACGTGTATTTATACACGCGCATTTGCATATGTATACGTGTGTGTGCATCTATGCACATCAACCTGTGTATAGTCACTCTAGATGCACACGTTCACCTGTATGTAGGTGCATGCATGCATGTCTACTTATATATACACACATGTACGTAGACACATATACACTCATATGTCTGTGTGTACATATATATGCTATACGTAGACGTCTATGGATGCATCNCGACTTGACTTCACATTCTAGGATGTCTGGCTCTAGATGAGTGATGACACAATCGTGATTATCTAGGTCATGAAGATCTTTTTTGTACAGTTTTTCTGTGTATTCTTGCCACCTCTTCTTAATATCTTCTGCTTCTGTTAGGTTCATACCATTTCTGTCCTTCATCGAGCTCATCTTTGTTGATCAGTTTTAGCCAGAAAAGCCCTTTTTGCAATATGCTTGCCCTTTCCCCATATACGGGCATGTGTGCTTGTGACACACACACACACACACACACACACACACGGATGGGTGTTTCCGTCTGTGTATGTATGTGTATGTCTGTGAGTATATATATGTACATATATATATACCTATAGATACAAGCACACACGTAGACATCTACAGAGACACATGGGTATCTATGCACATATGCACATGTACACGGACATATATGTACGTGTATTTATACACGCGCATTTGCATATGTATACGTGTGTGTGCATCTATGCACATCAACCTGTGTATAGTCACTCTAGATGCACACGTTCACCTGTATGTAGGTGCATGCATGCATGTCTACTTATATATACACACATGTACGTAGACACATATACACTCATATGTCTGTGTGTACATATATATGCTATACGTAGACGTCTATGGATGCATTCGTATGTATGTATACATGTGTACATACACATGTGCATATATGCACACAGATAGATGCATCTATGTAAGCATGTACATATGTGTATGCATATACATGCACCCACACCTGTGTGTATACATCACACGTATACACTCATGTGCATCTGTATGAGTTGACACATCCACATTTATTTGTATGTATGTGTGTATGTATACTGACATATCTGCACATATGAGCATGTGTATTCATGCTCGTGTATATCTGTGTACGTATGTGTATACGTATATACTGCTTTTACAGTGTCCCACAGGCTTGGGGTTGCTGTATTTTCACTGTAATTCATTTCTATGAATATTTGATTTCTTTTTGACTTATCCTGTGATTTGTTGGTTATTCAGCAGCGTGTTGTTCAGCCTCTATATGTTGGAATTTTTAAGTTTTTCTCCTCTAGTTGAGATCTAATCTTACTGCATTGTGGTCAGAAAAAAATGTTTGGGATGATTTCAATTATTTTGAATTTATCAAGGCTAGATTTATGGCCCAGGATGTTATCCATCCTGGAGAAGGTTGCCTGTGCACTTGAGAAAAAAGGTGAAATTCATTGTTTTTTGGTGAAATGTCATATAGATATCAATTAGTTCTGGTCTATTGTATCTTTTAAACTTTGATTTTCCTTGTTAATTTTCTGTTTAGTTGATCTATCCATAGGTGTAAATTGGGTGCGAATGTTTCCCACTATTATTGTTATTGTTAATTTCCCCTTTTATAGTTGTATTTGTCTTACATATTGTGGTGCTCCTATGTTTGGCACATATATATTTATATATGTTATATCATCTTCCTGTATTGATCCTTTGATCATTATGCATTGTCCTTCTTTGTCTCTTTTCACAGTCTTTGTTTTATCTGATACGAGTATTACTACTCCTGCTTTCTTTGGCCTCTGTTTGCATGGAATATCTTTTCCAGCCATTCACTTTCAGTGTATACGTGTCCCTTGTTTTGAGGTGGGTCGGCATCGACAACATTTACAGGGGTCTTGTTTTTGTATCCATTCAGCCAGTATTTGCCTTTTGGTTGGGGCATTCAACTCACTTACATTTAAGGTAATTATTGAGAAGCATGATCCTGTTGCCATTTATTGTTTTGGGTTCGAGCTTATACACCCTTTCTTTGTTTCCTGTCTAGAGAAGATCCTTTAGCATTTGTTGGAGAGAAGGTTTGGTGGTGCTGAATTCTCTCAACTTTTGCTTGCCTATAAAGCTTTCAATTTCTCCTTCATAATTGAATGAGATCCACACTGGGTACAGTAATATGGGTTATAAGTTATTTTCTTTCATCCCTTTAAGTATGTCTTGCCATTCCCTCCTGGCCTGAAGTGTTTCCATTGAAAGATCAGCTGTTATCTTTATGGGAATCCCTTTCTGTGTTATTTGTTGTTTTTCCCTTGGTGCTTTTAATATTTGTTCTTTGTCTTTGATCTTTGGTAATTTGATTAATATGTGTCTTGAGGTGTTTCACCTTGCATTCATCCTGTTTGGGACTCTTGGGGTTTCTTGGACTTGTATGGCTATTTCCTTCCCCGTTTTAGGGAAATTTTCAACTATTATCACCGTAAGTATTTTCTCATGGCCTCTCTTTTTGTCTTCTTCTTCTAGGAGTCCAGTGTTTCGAATGTTGGGATATTTAACATTGTCCAGAAGTCTCTGAAATTGTCTTCATTTAATTCATTTTTTCATTTTTCCTGTTTCATTTATTTCTACCCTTGTTTCTTCTACCTCATTTATCCTATCTTCTGCCTCCATTATTCTACTGTTGGTTCCCTCCAAAGTGTTTTTTTGAATAACATTTATTGCATTATTCATTATATATTAACTTTTTTTTTTTTTCTTCTAGGTCCTTGTTAAACCTTTCCTGCATCTTCCCAATCCTTGTCTCCAGGCTATTTATCTGTATACATACATACCCTTTTGATTTCAGATTTTTGGATCATTTTCACTACCATTATTTGAAAGTCTTTATCCATTAGATTCCCTATCTCTTCCTCTTTTGTTTGGTGTGGTGGGCATTTATACTGTTCCTTTACCTGCTGGGTATCTCTCTGCCTCTTCATCTTGTTTATATTGTTGTGTTTAGGGTGGCCTTTCCATATTCTGGCAGTTTGTGGAGTTATCTTTATTGTGGAGGTTCCTTGCTGTGGACGGGGTGGACGGGTGGCTTGTCAAGGTTTACTGGTTAGGGAAGCTTGTGTCGGTGTTCAGGTGGGTGGAGCTGGATTTCTTCTCCCTGGAGTGCAATCAAGTGTCCAGTAATGAGTTATGAGATTTCAGTGGGTTTGGTGTGACTTTGGGCAGCCTGTGTATTTAAGTTCAGCACTATGTTCCTGTGTTGCTGGATAATTTGCATGTTATGTCTTGCTCTGGAACTTGTTGGCCCTTTGGTGGTGCTTGGTTTCAGTGCAGGTATGGAGGTGTTTGATGATCTCCTACGATTAATGTTGCCTGGAGTCAGGAGTTCTCTGGTGTACTTAGGATTTGGATTCAAGCCTCCTCCTTCTGGTTTTCTGTCTTATTCTTACAGTAGCCTCAATATTTCTCCATCTATACAACACCAATGATAAAATATGTAGGTTAAAGATGAAAAGTTTCTCCACAGTGAGGGACACCCAGAGTGGTTCAGAGTTACATGGAGAAGAGAAGACAGAGGAGGGAGACAGAAGTGACCAGGAGAAGAAGAGGGGGAATCATAAGAGGAAAGAACAAGCTAGCCAGCAATCACTTCCTTATGCACTCTCCAAAGTCTGGGGATCTCAGAGATGTTCACGGATTTATATACAGAAGGGAAGAGGGAGAAAGGNACAGAGGAGGGAGACAGAGATGACCAGGAGAAG
Organism: Sylvicapra grimmia; assembly: GCA_006408735.1. Taxonomy (NCBI): domain Eukaryota; kingdom Metazoa; phylum Chordata; class Mammalia; order Artiodactyla; family Bovidae; genus Sylvicapra; species Sylvicapra grimmia. The sequence continues at coordinate 101,082 of SJYH01006856.1, read as the reverse complement.
AAGAGGGGGAATCATAAGAAGAAAGAGCAAGCTAGCCAACAATCACTTCCTTATGCGCTCTCCAAAGTCTAGGGATCTCAGAGATGTTCATGGATTTATATACAGAAGAGAAGAGGGAGAAAGGAGAGAGGCCAGGAGCATAAAGGGGGAAATCAAAAGGAGACAGATCCAGACAGTAGCCAGTTCCCAAAGTGTTCTCCACAATCCGGAACACACAAAGAGTTTCACAGAGTTGGGTATGAGAGGGTAATAGGCAGGAAGGCCAGGGGTCTCCAAACGGAGGAAATAGCCTGCAAGTGTCAGACATTTTCTCTCTCTTAAGCGGCAGGAGGAAACAAACTAGTGAGATTTTTTTTTTTNCACACAAAGAGTTTCACAGAGTTGGGTATGAGAGGGTAATAGGCAGGAAGGCCAGGGGTCTCCAAACGGAGGAAATAGCCTGCAAGTGTCAGACATTTTCTCTCTCTTAAGCGGCAGGAGGAAACCAACGTGAGATTTTTTTTTTTTTTTCCTTCTCTATACAGATTTAAAAGGAGGTTTCTCTTAAAATATTGTGTTGACATAATGACACCTGGTTTCACCTAAAGTTACGTATTCTCAAACCTTGAGATAACCAATGCATTTTTCTTAAGAAATATTTGTCTGAAGCTATGTATTCTAAAGTATTATGCATTTACCATAAACTCTGTCTTCAAGTTGGTTCTGTCAAAGGGCTCAGAATCTACTTGACCAACGAGTATGTTATATTCACATATTGTTCCCCTAATCTATATAAATGAAACTATTTGTATGGTGATCTGCCCTTCTTCAAGATTCAAGTTAATAATTTTATGGCCCAAGATGAACCATTTGGTGCCAAGATTATCACAAAATGCATCTTATGGGTGAAGGGCCTGGTGCCATTCTGAGTTTTAAGACATTCCTTTCTTTTATCAACAGACTGCTAGTGACTATATAATATCCAGCTAAAGACTAGCAGAGGGATACTCTTTCTGCCCCCTTCTGATGCCTTTGTCAGAAGCGTTCTCTATCTCCTTTATACTTTAATAAAACTTTACTACACAAAAGCTCTTAGCGATCAAGCCTCGTCTCTGGCCCCAGATTGAATTCTTCTCCAGGGGCCAAGAATCCCAGCGTCTTTGCATGATTCAACAACAACTTTTCACGTAGACAAGAGAGGGGAGGGAGGAGATAGAGGCAACTTGGTGAAGAAAAAAAGAGAGTCCAAGGGGGAGAGAATAGTCAAGCCAGTAATCTTTCTCCCAAGTAAAAATGGGTACTGAGGGTTGGGTTCTTAAAAGCACAAAATTGATAACAGATACCAAAAAGCAAAGATTAAAAACATAGAAGTTGCATTTTCAAAAATAAAATATTAAAGAAAAAAGTCACAAAAATTACATAATATATATATATGAAGTTTGCTTTAAAAAATAGGGTCTTTTTTTGGTAAAGTAATAGTAGGTTATAAAAATAAAAGTTAAAGGAGTAATAAAGGAATATATATATATATATTAGTTTAAGGAATGGTGATAGTAAAACTATATCGAGGACTTTCTCTGGTGTTGTTGTGGACAGTGTGGGGTCAGCTCATTTTCTGGCTTATACTTCTCAAGATCTATAGGCCCTTTCCCATGTAGTCGGTGCTACCTACAGGGTTTTACTCTATTGCACCTGTCACTTCCAAGGCGGTTGCCTGTTTTAACTTCTGTTTGCTGGACTGTTCTGTGTCTAATTTCTGCCCTCATACAAGGGGACGGTGGTGGACACATTTTCTGGCTCACTTGTTCAGTCATGCTGTGGGGAGGGAGGAACACTGTGAACAAATAACACTGTCATGTGCTTGCAGTGGCCACATTGGCTTGCCCCACTCACTGCATGTATCCTTTCCCTGTCTACACTGCTTAGGCTCTAGGTTGCTCTGCCAGGAATTGTCTAAGGCTGGCCCTGGGTTGTATGCATGTCTCAGGTCTATGCCACTCATGTTCAGGTATCTGGGTACTCCACAAAGGCACAGACTCGGTTGGGCCTGTGTTGCATGCCCTTTCCATGTCTGAGCAGCTCAGGTGACCAGGTACTTGGCGAGCTCAGTCGCTGCGACTTATTGCTTCCCCTGTCTCTGCCGCTTGGTTTCCTGAGTGTAAAACCAGTGCACTTTCTCAGTTGTGCCATGTGCCTCTTCTGGGGAGCTGATCTCCCGGTGGATGTCAACTGTATATAATCCCAGAAAGTCTTAGTTAGCAATGAACCCTGTTTGCAGCTTGGTAGACGATGCCTGTCTGGGGCTGTGATTGTCCCCTTCTGGCTCTGGCTACCTTTGCCTGCCTGTCTCTAGTGGGGCATGTGCTGGCCCACAGCTGGCTAGATCTAGTCTGTTCTTTGTTCTGTGAGCAGGCCTGGTGGTGTCTTAGGTTAGGGCTCCTCACAGGATAGATATCCCACAGTCTGGTTTGCTATCTCAACTTATTTTCCTCAGATTGCCTTCAGGGCATTTAGGCCCAGTCGTTGCTCTAAGCAATGCACCCTGTGCCTCCCTCCCCAGCCCCCATTGCTAGTGGTGGATGTGGGGGTCTGCATGTTTCTCCACTGGGAGTTGTCATTGGGCACATAATCTGTGGGTTTATTTATTTTTCCTCCCAGTTTGTTGACCTTTGAGGTTCCAAGGCTCACCACAGACTCTCTCTCCAGTGAGAGTGCTTCCTGGTGTTTGGAAACTTCTCTCTTTTTTAAGATTCCCTTCCCAGGATGGATCTCCATCCCTACCTCTTTGTCTCTCTTTATCTTTTATATTTTTCCCTACCTCCTTTCGAAGACAATGGGTTTCTTTTCTGGGTGACTGATGTCCTCTGCCAGCATTCAGAAGTTGTTTTGTGGAATTCACCCAGTGTTCAAATGTTCTTTTGATGGATTTGTAGAAGAGAAAGTGGTCTCCCTATCCTATTCCTCCTCCAGCTTCAAGAGTTTCCCAGAATGTTGACAATTCGATATCTAATTCTCCTTACCTTTCTAAATCCAGCTTGAAGTTCTGGAAGTTCACCATTCAAATACTGTTAAAGCCTGGCTTGGGGAATTTTGAGCGTTACTTTGCTAGTATGTGAGATGAATGCAATTGTGTGATAGTTTGAATATTTTGGGGGGATTAGAATGAAAGCTGACCTTTTTTGGTCCTGTGCTCACTGCTGAGTTTTCTAAATTTGCTGGGATATTGAGTACAGCACTTTTACAGTAACATATTTTAGGATTTGAAATAGTTCAATTGGCATTGCATCACCTGCACTAGATTTTTGTTGGTAATGATGCTTCCTAAGGCCCACCTGACTTCACACTCCACCATATCTAGCTCTAGCTGAGTGTCACACCATCATAGTGATCTGGGTCATGAAGACTTTTTTTTTTTAATAGTTCTGAGTATTATTGCCACTGCTTCTTAATAGCTTCTACTGCTTCTGTTAGGTCCATACCACTTCTGTCCTTTATTGTGCCCATCTTCGTATAAAACTCCTTGGTGTCTCTATTTTTCTTCAAGAGATCCCTAGTCTTTCCCCTTATGTTGTTTCCCTCTATTTCTTTGCATTGATCACTGAGGAGGGATTTCTTATGTCTTCTTGATATTCTTTGAAACTCTCCATTCAGTTGGGCCTTTCATCTTTCTTTTCCTTTATCTTTCCTTTTCTCCTTGCCTTTAGCTTCTCTTCTTTTCTCAGCTATTTGTAAGCCTTACTTGGACATGCATTTTGCCTTCTTGCATTCCTTTTTCTTTCAGAGGGTCTTGAACACTGCCTCCTGTACAATGTCATGAACCTCCATCCAGAGTTCAGGTACTCTATCAGATCTAATTTCTTGAATCTGTCACTGTCACTGTATACTCCTAGGGATTTGATTTAGGTTACACCTGAATAGTAGTTTTCCCTGCTTTCTTCAATGTTAAGTCTGAATTTTGCAATAAGGAGCTCATGTTCTGAGCCATAGTCATTTCCCTGTCTTGTTTTTGCTGACTCTATAGAGCTTCTCCATCTTTAGTTGTAAGTAATACAGTCAATCTGACTTCAGCATTGACCTGGATTGATACTGACCCAATATTAGTCCCAAATAGAAAAAAAAAAGAAAGAAGGAAAGAAAGACATCCCAAAGGAATAATTTCCTAAGCCTAAAATAAGATAGAAATCCCTATTTCAAAAGAGAGGAAAGAAGTTCCAAAAATTTAATAGTAAGAAAGCACACTCGCCCCATAAGAAGCAGCTTTTTTTTTTTTTTTTAANAAAAAAAAAAAAAGAAAGAAGGAAAGAAAGACATCCCAAAGGAATAATTCCCTAAGCCTAAAATAAGATAAAATTCCTATTTCAAAAGAGAGGAAAGAAGTTCCAAAAATTTAATAGTAAGGAAGCACACTCGCCCCATAAGTAGCAGTTTGTTTTGTTTTGTCTTGTTTTGTTTTTAAGAAAAAGAAAGAGCTAGCTAACACGACTGAGCGACTTCACTTTCACTTTTCACTTTCGTGCACTGGAGAAAGAAATGGCAACCCACTCCAGTATTTTTGCCTGGAGAATCCCAGGGACGGGGGAGCTTGGTGGGCTGCCGTCTATGGGGTCACACAGAGTCGGACACGACTGAAGCGACTTAGCAGCGGCAGCAACAGTCTTTAGGAAAGCCACAGAGTTTGAAAAAGCCATAGCCCTTCAGTGTGAACCACATCAAGTCCTATGAGAAAAGAAAGAGCATTTTTGCATCTGATCCTAAGTTAGATGTGTGTGTGTTTGTGTGCTCAGCAGTGTCCAAATCTTTCAAAACCCAAGGAGTTCAGTCAACCAGGCTCTTTTGTCCACGGAATTTTCCAGGCAAGAAAACTGGTGTGAGCTGCCTTTTCCTACTCCAGCAAGTTAGATTTGTAGAGTTGAATAAAAGATTTATCCATGCATTTTCTTGAATCTCTTTAAAGATGAAGCAAACTGAATAAGCCCGTTGCTACAGAGAGTCTGAAATTCCAAAATTGCACTTGTGAATCTGGTATTTTTGTAATATTATGGACTGGGTTGGGTAAAGGCATAGAAATGATAAATTAAACAAAAGGGTTAAACTCTAGAAATCTGGCCTTCCTCAAAATTCAGTGATGTCCATTTTGTTTCTAAACCGAATGACAACAGAAAAGCCATTCTTTAAGCCCATTTGATACCTAGGACAGGAGAAACAGGTAGAAAGATGGGAGTAGGGTGAAGAAGAGCATAAATCTCTGTGTCAGATCTACTCAATTTTCTATCTTTTTACTTTTTTTCTTTCTAGATCTCATCTCCCAGAACTTTCTAGTAATTGTAATGATGCAGCACAATTTGTGTTGCCTTGGTGTTGGCAGTAACAGACCCATAAACTGGGGCACTGATTTTCCCCAAGAAAAAGGCAATAGGTCTAGTATTTATGTTCTGTTTAAGAGATTCTGGTGATCAGTATTGCAAAGTCCCAAATGGACACAGAATACATTTTCATGCTGGACTAATTGTAGATTAGCATCATGTTACCACTTATCCCTCCTGGACATGATTTCTAACAAGATCAAGAAGTACTAGGCACACTGGTAGACTCTGCACCTACATTTAAAGAAGGAAGTACCATTGCTGATGGGATTTAGAGAGGCTTGGTGCTTATCAAGAAGTTTCAGTGCCCATGAGGAAGTCATGCAGGGGTTGGCTAGTGTTAAATTCAACAACTTGTCTACAACTAAAGAAAATAAATATATTTTGTAGCATGCTCCTAGAACAATGTGGAACCATGACTGCTGATGCTATATTCCCAGGATGGCTGTAACATGTTACCTCACATCGTCCTACCCCCTATTCTGTCTTTAATCCTATCCTTACAATAAATGTTTACATAAGAGAAAATACCACTAATTTGCTGCCCTGATGCTAGAACCAATGCATGCCCTGAAGTAGGAAACACGCTGAACATCAATCTCTTCCACTCGCCCTACTAATTCCAGGCAAGGAGGATATACAGCATTCCAAGGGCCTAAAGCAGCTAGAGCCCTCAAAAGTCTGTTTATTCAACTTTTTACATAAGAGACATCAGAATCTATCACTCCTCCCCTTAAAATTTTCTGGTGAGTTTCACAACCTATATAACATAAAGTTTTTAAACTTTCTGTCATTTTCACCCCATATTCATTGTCCATTCTTCCATCACTGGGACAGGAACGTTCTGACAGCACACACACACACACACACACANTTATTCAACTTTTTACATAAGAGACATCAGAATCTATCACTCCTCCCCTTAAAATTTTCTGGTGAGTTTCACAACCTATATAACATAAAGTTTTTAAACTTTCTGTCACTTTCACCCCATGTTCATTTTCCCATTCTTCCATCACTGGGACAGGAACGTTCTGACAGCACACACACATACACACACACCGGGACAGGAACATTATGACAGCACACACACACACATACACACACAGGAACGTTCTGACAGTGCACACACACACACACACAGGAATGTTCTGACAGTGCGCGCACACACATGCACACACACACCGGAATGGAAATCTGCAGAACTCTTAAGTACAGTATAACAGATTTCGGTAAGTACCTCCTGTTTTTATTTTTTTTAATCCCAGTTATTTTCTTTCACTCCTTTGTTGATGAAGTTAATATTCACTTCTATCCCTACGACTTATCCTGGAAGATTACAGAGTCTTGGGATTTCCTCACGAATGGGACTAACATGCAAAGAGGTCGTCAGGGTTTGAAGTGATTGCCATGGACAGCTAAATGATGTGCATCTGTGTTCTGTGGTCTCTCATCCCCTTGGACAGGTTCACAATGCAAATCACATTGGAATAATTTCCAGTCTGTGTGCTTTCCTTCCAGGAATCACACAGATATGGCCAGTGGCTTTTGTTTCAGTATCTTTGTTCCAACCCTTTCTCAGCCTGCACCTCCCAAGATCATTCCTTGTAAATTTTACCGCCTCAGTGGCCGGCCCAGCACCTCATCTGACCTGTGAATATCCCAGTCAGCTGCTGCTGCTCTTTCTAACTCTGTAGCTTGTTGTTTGCAACTATTTTCCTTTTTCCCCAAGGGTTATCTTCTGGAGCAGAAAAAGGCCAAGCAGATGCTGGATCCTGCAAAACCCCAAAGACAACATGAGACGCCTGTGTCTGAAGAAGTTCTTCACACAATGTCTGAAGAAGGCCTGTGTTGAAGAAGGCCTTCAGACAATGCCGTGAAGAAGATGGACATGGGTCCAAAGAGTCTCTGGTGAAACACACTGAATATGAGGTCAGAAATCTAAGGTGATGTCCCATCCCATTGGCTCTACACTTTACTGCTATCCAGACACATAGAGCCCCCAGACAGAAGACATCCTGGGAAACCCCACCTGGGTACCACAACCATGCCTTCCTTGTGCAGAAAGCAGCATTTCTTTCCCAAATGCAACAAGTAGGCTCGATTCTATCCCACACCTCACTGATTTATATATGCCAAGTCTCTTTTCTACTGCCTTGCTAGGCTGTGGTAGGCCTGCTCTCCTTCAGGGTATCTTTCCAACCCAGGGATTGAACCCAAGTCTCCAGCTATGCAGGTCGGCTCTTTACCATCTGAACTATGATGCAAGCCCCACATACACACCACAACTGCACTTCCCTCACGTTTCTTCATTGCCCAGCAGGCTGGGAGTGATCAGGCAGATGCCACACACACACCACATCTCTCCTCGGATGTCTAGTGTTTCATATTGAGAGACTATCTTAGCATGTGATTTGTCTCACCTGGTGCATGTACCACTCCAGGAAGGAGTGTGCTGGCTGACAGGCTGATTCAAGGCAGCACTGGGCTTATGACCTTCCCTTGTCTCCTTTTCACATTTTTGGAACAAGTCTCAAGGGCAGCAGGCTCTCTTTCTGTGCTTCCTCCTTCCAGTCTCTGCCCTTTTCCGAAGGACTTTGGCCTTTTAACAATCCTGGGTCCTGCCCTAGCAACGTCCACAATCTTCACAGGGCAACTAGTGCCACACAGACTGAAGGGTCCAATAGCAGTGGTCCAGATTTGTGGACCCACTGTCTAGAGTTGTCTCTGGCCTTTTTCTCCTCATCCTTATTCTGCACAGAGGCACCACAAGGATACATCAACCAGTCTTCCCCAATATGTGGCTGCTGGTACCTCCTCTTCTGGTTGTTCCATGTCTCATGTTCCGTCATCTTCATCTCTGTATCTATACTGGGCTAGACAAAGGCACGTCCACAGAAACACACATAAACACAGATGACACAAGCACACCTCTGTACATACACATGTGCAAGTCAAAGGGACACAAAGAGAAAAAGGGAACACTGGTATTTCAGTAGCTGAAGATGCTTGTGTCCAGCGATATGGGAGATGGCTTCAGAAGGCACATTGCCCTGACTTTATGGGATACCTGTCCATTTCCTCTGCCAGTTCTTCAGTATTATCACCAGCCAGCCTTGAGCCTTATCCAGTTTTGTTGGTGGAGTGGTGGTGAGAGACCAAGTGGTAAATGTGGAAATTCACAGAAATCCCTATAGATAGCACAGAAGTACAATGGGACATGGGACAGAAACATGTTAGAACTGACAGGTTTTCCCAGAAGGAGGAGTAGGAGTAAAGGGGCTCATGCAATCTCCAAATTCAAAGAGCAGCAGGAGGCCTAGGAGGTGGTAGGACCCAGGGAAGGGTGATTCTGATAATGGTGCTTGACTCACCTACGCTGGCTGGAGATAATGCTGAAGAGCTGGTGGAGGAAACGGACAAGTATCCCATAAAGTCAGGGCAATGTTCCTTCTGATGCCATCTCCCATATCACTGGANAGGACCCAGGGAAGGATGATTCTGATAATGGTGCTTGACTCACCTACACTGGCTGGGGATAATACTGAAGAGCTGGTGGAGGAAATGGACAAGTATTCCATAAAGTCAGGGCAATGTGCCTTCTGAAGCCATCTCCCATATCACTGGACACAGGCATCTATCTAGGCTCTATCAGAATCACCTAGGACACTCATGCTGTAAGCACAGCTCTTTAAATGAGACATGGACACATGACGTCCCCAAACCTTCAGGTTCAGCCTGTCACATGCTACCTGCATGACCCTAATCCAAGCTCTGCATTCAGTCTGCAAGAGCCTGAACTTCCCCATTTCATCATGTCATTGATGACCACAGACATAAAAATCTTCACAAAGTTCTAGCAAATAGAATACAAGAACATATTAACAAGATCATATGTAACGATTTTATGTCAGGGATACAAGTGGATTTTATCTCAGGGATGCAAGGATACATCAGTATTTGCAAAGCATCAATGTGATACACCATATTAACAAATTGAAAGATTAAAAAAAATAAAAATGATTATCTCAAATGATGCAGAGAAAGCCTTTAATGAAATCCAAAACCTGCTGAAAACTCTCCAGAAAGCAGGCATAACATACCTCAACATAAAAAAAGCCATATATGACAAACCCACAACAAACAATATCCTCAAAGGTGAAAAATTGAAAGCATTTCCTCTAAAATTAAAAACAAGACAGGGATGCCCACTCTCACCACATTCAACATACTTCTGGAAGTCCTAGCCACAACAATCAGAGAAGAAAAAAGAAAGGAATTCAGACTAGTAAAGAATTAAAATTCTCACTGTTTGCTAATGTCATGATCCTCTACATAGAAAACCCTATAGACACCAGAAGAAAATTACTAGAGCTAATCAATGAATATAGTAAAGTTGCAGAATGCAGAATTAATACCCAGAAATCATTTGCATTACAATACATTAACAATGAGAAAACTTAAAGAGAAATTAGTGAAACAATCCCCCTCACCATTGCAACAAAGAGAAGAAAATAGGGATAAATTTACCTAAATAAATAAGTTTACCTAAAGATCTATACATAGAAAACTAGAAAACATTGATGAAAGATATCAGAGATGACACAAATAGATGGAAAATATATCATATTTGTGGATTGAAAGTATCACTATCATGAAAATAAATATACTACGCAAAACAAATTGTAGATTCAATGCAATCACTAACTTAACAATGGTATTTTCCACAGAATTAGAACAAATGAATTCACAATTTGTATGGAAACACACACACACACCTTGAATAGCCAAAGCAACTTGAGAAAGAAGACTGGAAATGGAGGAATCAATCTGCCTGACTTCAAACTATACTAAAAGCTACAGTCTTCCAGAGACTATGGTACTGGCATGAAGACAGAAATATAGGTCAATGGGGCAAAACAGAATCCCAGAGATAAATCCATGTACCTATGGACAACTTATCTCTCACAAAGGAAGCAAAAACATACAATGGAGAAAAGACAATCTTTTTAACAAGTGGTGTTGTGAAAACTGGTCAAAACCCTGTAAAAGAATGAAACTATAACACTTTGTAACACCATACACAAAAACTCAAAAGGATTAAAGATCTAAATGTTTAAGACCAGAAACTTTAAAACAGTTAGAGTAAAACATAGGCAGGACACTCTGACAAATCACGGCAAGATTCTCTATGTCCTACCCCCACAGTAACGGATATAAAAACAAAAATAAACAAATGGGATCTAATTAAACTTGAAAGCTTTTGCACAACAAAGGAAACAAAGTGAAAAGGCAGTGTTCCAAATGGGAGAATTTAATAGCAAATGAAACCAGTGACAAAGAATGAATATTCTAAATATATAAGCAGCTCAACAACAGAAAAAATAAACGACCCAATCAAAAAGTGGGCCAAAGAACTGAACAGTCATGTCTCCAAAGAAGACATACCAATGGTAAACAAACACACAAAAGATGCTCAACATCATTCATTATCAAAGAAATACATATCAAAATCACAATAAGGTACCATGTCACACTGATCAGAATGGCTTCCATCAAAAAGTCTACAAACAATAAATACTGCAGAAGGCATGAAGAAAAAGGAATCCTCTTATACTGTTGGTGGGAATGCAAATAAGTACAGTCACTATGAACAGTGTGGAAATTCATTTAAAAACTGGAAATGGAATTGTAATATGGCCCAGCAATCCCATTGGTGAGCATACACATGTAGGAAATCAGAACTGAAAGATACATATTGCCCACCATTCACTGAAGCACTGTTTACAACAGCTAGGAGATGGAAGCAACCTAGATGTCCACTGGCAGAAGACTGGATAAGGAAACAGTGGTGCATATACATAATGGAATATTACTACCCAATTATAAAAAAGGACACATTTGAGTCAGTTCTAATGAATATGTTAACACATACATACAGAATTTAGAAAAACAGTTACAACAACCCTATATGGAAGACAAGAAAAGAGACACAAATGTGAAGAACAGACTTTTGGATTATGAGAGAAAAATAAGGGTGGGATGATTTGTGAGAATGGGAATAAAACATGCATATTACCATATGTAAAATAGATGGCCAGTGCAAATTTGATGCATGAAGCAGGGCGCTCAAAGCTGGTNCATATCAAAATCACAATGAGGTACCATGTCACACTGATCAGAATGGCTGCCATCAAAAAGTCTACAAGCAATAAATACTGCAGAAGGCGTGAAGAAAAAGGAATCCTCTTATACTGTTGGTGGGAATGCAAATAAGTACAGTCACTGTGAACAACAGTGTGGAAATTCATTTAAAAACTGGAAATAGAATTGTAATATGACCCAGCAATCCCATTGGTGAGCATACACATCTAGGAAATCAGAACTGAAAGATACATATTGCCTAACATTCACTGAAGCACTGTTTACAACAGCTAGGAGATGGAAGCAACCTAGATGTCCACGCAGAAGACTGGATAAGGAAGCAGTGGTGCATATGCATAATGGAATATTACTACCCAACTATAAAAAAGGACACATTTGGGTCAGTTCTAATGCATATGTTAACACATACATACAGAATTTGAAAAACAGTAACAACAACCCTATATGGAAGACAAGAAAAGAGACACAAATGTGAAGAACAGACTTTTGGATTATGAGAGAAAAAGTAAGGGTGGGATGATTTGGGAGAATGGGAATAAAACATGCATATTACCATATGTAAAATAGATGGCCAGTGCAAATTTGATGCATGAAGCAGGG
>SJYH01006856.1:70531-88839 GCA_006408735.1 Sylvicapra grimmia | reverse complement strand
GTGAGGTTGGGATGATTTGGGAGAATGGCACTGAAACATGTATATTATCATATGTGAAATAGATTGCCAGTCCAGGTTTGATGCATGAGACAGGGCGCTCAGGGCTGGTGCACTGGGATGACACTGAGGGATGGTATGAGGAGGGAGGAGGGAGGGGGATTCAGGATGGGGAACGTGTGTATACCTGTGGCAGATTCATGTTGATGTATGGCAAAACTAATACAATGTTGTAAAGTAATTAACCTTCAATTAAAATAAATAAATTTAAATACAATTCTACAATTTTTGAAGGCTCAAATGCACAGAAAGCACAAGGACAGTATAGATCTACTGCCAAGCTTAAAAAAGTAATTACTGAATTATACATTTTATCTCATCCTAGGAATATCCTCAGTTCAGTTCAGTTCAGTCGCTCAGTCGTGTCCGACTCTTTGCGACCCCATGAATCGCAGCACGCCAGGCCTCTCTGTTCATTACCATCTCTCGGAGTTCACTCAGACTCACATCCATCGAGTCAGTGATGCCATCCAGCCATCTCATCCTCGGTCGTCCCCTTCTCCTCCTGCCCCCAATCCCTCCCAGCATCAGAGTCTTTTCCAATGAGTCAACTCTTCGCATGAGGTGGCCAAAGTACTGGAGTTTCAGCTTTAGCATCATTCCNATGAACAGAGAGGCCTGGCGTGCTGCGATTCATGGGGTCGCAAAGAGTCGGACACGACTGAGCGACTGAACTGAACTGAACATATATAAAACATACCTTAGATCTCTGCATTTTTTTTTTAATTTATTTTTGAGTTGAAGAATAATTGCTTTACAGAATTTTGTTGTTTTCTGTCAAACCTCAACATGAAACACCCATAGGGATACATACTGTTAGGTAAAGATGACCAGGATCCCGAAAAGAGTGTCTAACAGGCTTTTTAATGGAGAAGCGCTCCTGGGCAGGGTTCCCAGACCGGAAGGAGGCAGGTCCAGGAAGTCCACGCCCAGACCATGTTGTGGATGGCTTTTATACTTGCGAGGCATGATCAGGCTAGATGGATGGGGGTTTGGATAGGTCACCAGGCCTAGGCATCGCGGGCTGATAGGTCCTTCTACGCGGCTGCGGTGGGGCGGTGAAGCATGCTGTTATTGGCCCCTGGGATCCAGGAGGCTCCCTCCATTAGGGACTTCCCCGCCCCGCCGGCAGGGGAGAGGAGGGGTGGCTCACCATGGCAACCGGCGAAGTGTGCTGTCACTGGTTCCCGGGATCTGGGAGGATCCTTCCATTAGGGACCTCCTGGCTGGCGGGAAGGAGAGGAGGGGCAGCCCATCATGGCCCCGGGGGTCCAACCTTACACATATGTTCCATGAAAGTTTGCTTATCAGGTGCATTACATTATAGTTTGATATTTATTCAATTATAGAGCTATTTTCTTTTCTTATATCTTTGCAGAGAGTATNCTTACACATATGTTCCATGCAAGTTTGCTTATCAGGTGCATTACATTATAGTTTGATATTTATTCAATTATAGAGCTATTTTCTTTTCTTATATCTTTGCAGAGAGTATTTCTAGATTGCTAAGAGTTTTACAATTTTGTTTCCATCCACATTACTCCAGAACAACCCATTTTTCTTATGCAGCTGCTTTCTGGGTTTGAGAGAACTGGTTAGTGGGGTGAAGACTGGGAAATAGATGAATATACAGCAGCACCAAGTGGAAAGAACAAAATTAATATTCTTAATAAATTGTATTGTCTCAAATATAAATGCTTTCCACACATTCATCCACAAAGTGCCACAGAGTGAGATTTCAAACACAGATCACAAAATCAGGAAATGGATACACACACACACAAGACTGACTGATTTCTGACAGTGTAATTCGCACTGCAGCTCAGTGAGAAAGGAGGAGATTTCAAAAAAGCTGGATATCTTACACCACTCAAAAGAAATTTATGAGAAATGGATCAAAATTCAACAGAGAAAAGTGAAAACTAGGACCCTTTTAGGAGGAAAATAGAAGAAACCCTGGCAACCTGGGAGAGGAACACATTGTGTGGACTGGATGCAAGAAATATAAACCATTAAAGAATAAAAGTGAAAGAATAAAAAGAAGAAAAAAAGCTCTTTGTGTTCAAAAGACATGTTAAATGTTAAAATGGGACACAGACTGAGAAGAAATATGTGGAAATATATATCTCACAAAGGAGCTGCATGCAGATTCTACAAAAAGAGCCCTAATGTTTTTTGTTGACTCTCTCAGTCATGTACAACACTTTGCAACCCCCTGAACATGTAGCCCATCAGGCTCCTCTATCCACGGGATTCTCATGGACATCTTCCAGTCGTGCCCATCTGGGTGTGTCATCAAAACACACTCAGTGACTAAGTAAACAGTTCACCATAAGAGACCTGAGAGACCCTAGTGACTAGACTCACTGGAGAGTGGGCGTTGGGGGAATTGTGGGGGTGCGTGAGAGACTGTCATCACTAGGTTTGACTCTCCAAGCTCTGGCCCTCTTCACATACCCAGCTCCTCAGTTTAGTGGTGTTTCAGATAGATAGGATTTCAAGAGCCTGGGTCCTCAACCCCCAGGCCAGTGACTAGTACTGGTCTTCATACTCTTAGTAATGGGATCACACAGCAGGAGGTGAACGAGACAAGTCTCATATCTGTTTACAACCACCTCTAGTACATTTAAACTCTCCGGGTGGTGTGACTGGTAAAGATCCTGCCTGCCAATGCAGGAAACATGAGACCCAGGTTTAATCCTCGGGTTAGGAAGATCCCTAAGAGAAGGAAATGGCAACCTGCTCCAAAATTCTTGCCTAGAAAATCCCAAGGACAGAAGAGTCTAGTGGGGTACGGTCCATAGAGTCCCAAAGATTCAGACATGACTGAATCGAATTAGCACACACTTGTGAATCTGAATCATGCCAAAACTACTGCATATGCCTCAAACCTTTCTGTGGAAAAACTGTCTACACAAAACTAGTCCCTGCTGCCAGAAAGGTTGCAGACTGCTGTTCTCACACTGAAGTTTTGCAGGTCAGTTGGATAATGCAGAGGGGCAGACTCAGGGACAGATCCCATGTTCCTGCAGGGTCAACTAAGCCTCCTTCGGTGTGTTTCTGGATGGTCCCCCTAGCTGTCTCCGGGTCTACCTCTCACCCTCCTTGGACGTTCAGTTTGTGGGAAATGTCTCATGCAGATCCATGAGAATGTGTCAGACACCCACCAATCATGTGGAGTAAGACATTTTCCCTCTGGACTGACATCCACCCCTCACCCTCCGCTTTGTGGCTGGGTGCCACAGCAGACTAAGTGATGGTGCAAGTCTATTCTCCTGCTATGCGTGATGGTGTTGCTGGTATGCAGGCTGTGGATGTGTGCTAAGCTGCTTCAGTTGTGTCTGACTCTTTGTGACCCCATGGACTGTAATCCGCCAGGCTCATCTCTCCATGGAATTCTCTAGGCAAGAATAATGGAGTGGGCTGTCATTTCCTTCTCTATCTGGATGCTTCCCAAGCAGTCCCAGAGCATTGCCTTAGTGCTGGACTTGGTGAGCTAGCACCAGAAGAGCTCATCCGCCTTCTCCTTCAGGACTGGCTACATGACCTTGCCAGCATCTTTTCCGGGACTTGGGCCCTCCTTCCCGAGGGACACCCCTGTTAGGGTTCACAAGGGGCTCATAGCGTATAGTTAAAAAATGGCCCATTGTGGTGACCTGACAAACGAGGCATGGAGTCACAGTGGCCATCTTGCCCTAGTGGGCATTCTGTTCTTCCATAAGACGATACCCTGTTTTTCCCTACTGATGCCAGTTTCTCAAAACTACATGATCACCCAACCATGAAAACCCTCTGACTACATGATCAGATGACCCCTGCTGCAGACTAAAGATAAACTAAAGCGCCCTCTCTTCAGGGCACAATTTCCCATTAATAGGGTATAAGAAGGGTTGGATGTGAAGAGCAAGCACTGGTTTCTCTTTAAAGCCAGTCACTTGCTTTCTCTCTTCATATATTAAATCTTTCTCTGCCTGAATGCCTGGCTCAATCTGTTCTTCTCCAAGCTCACCTTACATTTCTGATGCCAAATTCCGAAATCCGGGAGGGAAGACCCACTGCAGCTAGGAAGGCTGCTCTCCCAAACCCACTTCTGGAGGTTCCCTCTCTTGGACCTTGCCAAGAAACTGGGATGAGCCCCCAGGACAGGACTCTTCCGTTGCCTTGCTGGATTGACATCCACACATCAGCTCTAATTTCATCAGCAGCAGGTGTGACTGAATTCCTGCTCTCTCGAATCCTCTTACTCTTGTCCAGGTTTTGAAGCCCTCTCACTAGGTGGAGGATTCCCACGACCCTTGGGCCCTTTGCTTCATGTCCCAGTCTTACTTTGAAATAAAGGACTCCTGTTTCAAAGTCGATCCTTGTCACTGGCTGAGAAGGCCGTGAGAGCAGAGACACTTTTTCACTCGGACCTTCCTCCTCAATTTTCACTCGCCCTTTTTGCCCTCTCTCTGTATTCAACTATAAAGGGAAAATTTCAAACCCCGATCTACAAAATCTACCCCTTTAAGCTGACTCCTCTAAAACCTAAGCCCCTTGGGTTTGCAAGGAAAAATAAGGCCAAAGAGACTCCCTTATTACTCTAACATTGTATGGCCACAATATCGACTGGATAATAGGTCCCAGTGGCCAGAAAATGGAAGTCTTGATTTTAGTATTTATGGGACGTCAGTAACTTCTGCTGAAGCAAAGGCAAGTGGTCAGAGATCCCTTATGTTCAGGCTTTCTTTGTTCTTTGTTCTCTGTTCTCTCTCTGTACTCCCCTGTTCATCTTCTCAAATATGTTTAGCCCATTCTGGGCCACATTTCCCTAATTAGAAGACACTTACTCCTTGGAAGAATAGTTATGTCCAACCTAGATAGTATTTTCCAAAGCAGAAACATTATTTTGCCAACTAAGGTCCGTTTAGTCAAGGCTATGGTTTTTCCTGTGGTCATGTATGGATGTGAGAGTTGGACTGTGAAGAAGGCTGAGAGCCGAAGAATTGATGCTTTTGAACTGTGGTGTTGGAGAAGACTCTTGAGAGTCCCTTGGACTTCAAGGAGATTCAATCAGTCCATTCTGAAGGAGATCAACCCTGGGATTTCTTTGGAAGGAATGATGCTAAAGCTGACTTTGGCCACCTCATGCGAAGAGTTGACTCACTGGAAAAGATTCTGATGCTGGGAGGGATTGGGGGCAGGAGAAGGGGATGATCGAGGATGAGATGACAGGATGGCATCACTGACTCGATGGACGTGAGTCTGAGTGAACTCCAAGAGATGGTAATGAACAGGGAGGCCTGGCGTGCTGCGATTCATGGGGTCACAAAGAGTCAGACACGACTGAGCAACTGAACTGAACTGAACTGATACCTCCAGATCCCTGTTTGCATTTTTTATCTTCTTTTGATCTTTCCAACCAGAGTTTACCTCCAATCGCCTCTAATCCTCATGTGGCAGACCCAGTTTCACAACTTCCACCTTACATTATGCCCCCTCACCCACACCCCCCTACTCCTCTTCCCTCTAGGTGCAGGCCACTGCTGCTTCTTACCGGTCCCCCATGCCTTTGGGCTTTAGCTCCACCCCACTACAAGTTTCTTGTATCTATCCTGACCTCCCTAAATCCCCTCCTTATACTCAGATACTAAAGGCTAGAAAGAAATAGGACCCTGTATCCCACCCCTCCTTCCATCCCTTAGGAGAGGTGGCTGGTACAGAAGGCATTGTTCAGGTACACATCCCATTCTCCCTCTGATTTATTTCAAATTGAAAAGCATCTTGGCTCCTCTTCCTCTAACCCTGACACTTATTTAAAAGAACTTAAATACCTCACTCTGTCTTATGACTTGATCTGGCATGATATTTACATTATACTCTCTTCTACTCTTCTTCCAAAAGAAAAAGAACTAGTCTGGCAATCATCTCAGCCTCATGCTGGGGAAATACATCAAACTGATGACACTAAGCCTGTAAGCTCAATGGCGTTCCAAGGGACCCTCGTTGGGACTACCAGGCTGGGCATCTGGGGACAAACAGCCTGTAATCATATGGTGGACTTGCTTTATTGTAGGCCTCCAAAAAGCAGGACATAAAGCTATTAATTTTGATAAACTCAGAGAAATAACTCAAAGACTACACAAAAATCCAGAACAATTTCTAGCTACATTAACAGAAGCCCTACAAAAAAATATACAAAATATTTCCAAATTTCAATAGGAAGTACTACTGTTCTTAATACCCGTTTTATTTCCTAATTATTCCCAGACATTTGGGGGAAAAAAAAGAAAAAGGTAAAAGTCCCTCAAACCTCTCAAGGAGATCTTTTAAATATGACCTTTAAAAATTTCTGGGAAGAAAGGCAAAACTAGAAAAGGCTCAGAGAAATCAAGTTAAATATTATCTCTCAGCCACTACCTTACACAGCTCCAAATCTCAATCCTCTGAAAAAGAAAAGAAATCATCTAGGGCCTGTTCCAAGTGTGGTAAAGAACGGTGCTGGGCCTCCTCATAAGCCCAGAGCCCCTCCAGGTCCATGTCCTAATGGTGGCATATGTGGACATGCCCTATTCCCCTTCCAAGGATATGGACACCTCCACCCGGTCCTGAGCAGGTGTCCTTTGACCCACCTTTGGTAGACTCCTCGTACTTCCTGCTGAAGACTGAAGTTGTCCAGGGCCCCAAGCCCCGACTCTCATCACCTCTACAAAGCCCAGGGTAACTCTCACAGTGTTAGGTAAACTGATCTCTTCNTGTTCCAAGTGTGGTAAAGAACGGTGCTGGGCCTCCTCATAAGCCCAGAGCCCCTCCAGGTCCATGTCCTAATGGTGGCATATGTGGACATGCCCTATTCCCCTTCCAAGGATATGGACACCTCCACCTGGTCCTGAGCAGGCGTCCTTTGACCCACCTTTGGTAGACTCCTCGTACTTCCTGCTGAAGACTGAAGTTGTCCAGGGCCCCAAGCCCCAACTCTCATCACCTCTACAAAGCCCAGGGTAACTCTCACAGTGTTAGGTAAACTGATCTCTTCTTATCGACACAGGGGCCACCTATTCTGCCATGCATGCTTATTCTGGAAAAATTAAAGCCTCTCAGATCTCTGTTGTGGGGGTTGACGATTTAGTGTCTACACCACAGATTATCTAACCTCTGCCTTGCACATTTCAAAATACTCTATTCCCTCATTCTTTCTTCATACTCCTAAAATGCCTCACTCCAATCTTTGTAAGGTATCAACTCTCCAATTTAAGGCTTTCCTTACTATTCCAAACCTTTCTCTTGACTTGGCCTGCCTTTCAAACATATTGCTTCCTCACCTCCCACCATACTCTTGTTTATATTTGTCTAAAAGATCGAACAAAATTTCCCAATGAACTTTCTCAATACTCTATTTCCCAAATACATCAACAGAGGTTAAAACCCATCACTTCTGAGCTGCTGTGTTGGGGTCTCTTGCACCCTACTCACTATCCTTATAACATGCCTATCCTACCTTTTAAAAAAGGTTAAAGACTTACTGCCTGGTTAAAGACTTGACACTTCTTAATGCTTCTGTTGTCCCCATTCACCCAGTAGTCCCAAATCGCTATACTCTTCTTGCCCTTATTTCTCCTTCAACTGCCTATTTCACTGTCCTGGTTATACCCAGGCTCTCAAGATCTTTTCGTTTTTACCTGGACAAATCCAGACAGTCATCACTTCCAATAATTCACTGTCCTTCCCCAAGGATTTTGTGATAGCCCTCATTTCTTTGGCTAAGCCCTGGCCTCAGACTTAATCTCCTTCAATGTTGCCCCAGGCTCTATCCTCCAATACATAGATTATCTTCTCCTTTGTAGCATCCAACTCACACCCTATCAGTGACATACAATACAATTTAACTTCCTAGCCAATCAGGGCTAATCAAGTATCTCTATTAAGGTCCAGCTTGGTGGCTCAGATGGTAAAGTGTCTGTCTACAATGTGAGAGACCTGGGTTTGATCCCTGGGTTGGGAAGATTCCCTGGAGAAGGAAATGGCAACCTACTCCAGTACTCTTGCCTTGAAAATCCCATGGACGGAGGAGCTTGGTGCAGGCTACTATCCGTGGGGTCGCAAAGAGTCGGGCATGACTGAGCGACTTAACTTCACTTCAAACTTAACTTCCCTTCCTGAGGTCATCTCTCTTGGCATTCTCCTGGGCACCAACAAAAAGACATGTAACTAGAGACAGAAAGCCCCTTATATCTGCCTTACCACTCACTACATCAAAAATGGAAATTATGTCCTTTCTGGATTGGCTGTATATCTATGCCTCTAGAACTCCAATTTTGCCCTCCTACCATACCCCTATACCAAGCTACCCAGGGGGGATCTTTTGGAACCTCTTGAGCCAGAGTCCAACATCTGTTCAAATGTTAATGCTCTAAAACAACCTATGGTCTTGGACCCAACTTTAACACTGCCTGATCTCTCTTACCCTTTTATATTCTATACTACTGAAAGACATAAAATTGCCCTAGGAGTCTTAGGACAGATGCAGGGCCCTTTCTTTGCGCCCACTGCTTGTGTGTCAAAACAACTGGATACCACCATAGAGGGACGGCCACCTGGTGTGTGTGCTCTGGCCAAAGTTACATTTCTCACTCAAGAAAGCAAGGGAAGCCCATGGTCATTTGCTCACCACAGGACCTTAAGAACTTACTCTCACACAAGGTCACAGCCCTTCTATCATCTCCTCGAATCCAAATTCATGTCACCCTCCTAGAATCTCCTGAGTTCTCATCTGTACCCTGCTCTACTCTCACCCTTGCCACCCTCATCCCTAATTCTTCTGAGCCTCCAATTCACATTAGAAGACTTGATAATTCATTTATCCTATATCTCCTCAGGTCCTATAAATAATCCTTATCTCACCTGGAATATCACTATTGCTCCTAACAATCAAACCCTCCATATTGCACTAGTCCATAACCAAAAGGGCAATTCAATTATTCAATTAGGAATAGCTGTGGGAATTGGAACAGGGAGTGCAGAACTCACAACCTCTTTAAACTACTCAGCCTCACTAGGATCTTACTGAGGGCCTAGAAGTAGTCGCTGGCCTTATCACTTTCCAGGGCCAACTAGAGTCCCTGGCAGCTGTGGTCCTTCAAAATGGAAGATGGTCAGAACTTCTGACAGCAGAAAGAAAAAGGCTTATGTCTTTTTTAGAGGAAGTCTGCTGTTTCTACGCCAATAAATCAGGCATTGTAAAGAAAGCAGAAAGGAATCTGACAAATAGGGCCTCAAGAGCATCAACATCTCAGTAATTCATGAGAAAACTGGTTAAGCAATTTGGATTGGATGCTATCTATGAGCCTTACTTTTGCTTAGCCCCCTTTTCATATTGACCCTTATTCTGACTTTCAGCCTCTGTCTAATTCATCTTTTTTCAAAGTTTCTCCAGGATCGCCTATGGGCCATCACCAACCAGCCTGTTCATGAGCTACTTCTAACTCGCACTAATTATCAAAAGCTTTGAGGCCACTCAGATTTCTCGTAACCCACATTCCAGCCTTTTCTTATCTTATCACACAATGATGCCCCAAACCAGTGCAAAGCAGACATAGAAGACAGACCTTCGGTCTTTATCCTACATCAAAAAAGCTAGAATGTTAGGGTTCACAAGAGTTTATACCATATAGATAGAAAATGGCCCATTGTGATGACCTGACATACAAGGGATGGATGATGTCACAGTGGCCACAGTGCCCAGGTGGAGATCCTATTTTTCCTTTAGGAGATATCCTGTTTTTCCCTGCTGGTGCCAGCTTCTCAAGACTATGAGACCACCAGACTGTGAGACCACACCGACTAAATGAGAACAAGACCCCTGCTGCAGACTAAACTAAGGCCCTCACCCTTCCGGGCACAATTTCCCATCTATACAGTATAAGAAGAGTTAGCTGTAAAGGGCGAGCACTGGTCTCTCTTCAATCCAGTCACTTTCTTTCNTGGGTTGGGAAGATTCCCTGGAGAAGGAAATGGCAACCTACTCCAGTACTCTTGCCTTGAAAATCCCATGGACGGAGGAGCTTGGTGCAGGCTACTATCCGTGGGGTCGCAAAGAGTCGGGCATGACTGAGCGACTTAACTTCACTTCAAACTTAACTTCCCTTCCTGAGGTCATCTCTCTTGGCATTCTCCTGGGCACCAACAAAAAGACATGTAACTAGAGACAGAAAGCCCCTTATATCTGCCTTACCACTCACTACATCAAAAATGGAAATTATGTCCTTTCTGGATTGGCTGTATATCTATGCCTCTAGAACTCCAATTTTGCCCTCCTACCATACCCCTATACCAAGCTACCCAGGGGGGATCTTTTGGAACCTCTTGAGCCAGAGTCCAACATCTGTTCAAATGTTAATGCTCTAAAACAACCTATGGTCTTGGACCCAACTTTAACACTGCCTGATCTCTCTTACCCTTTTATATTCTATACTACTGAAAGACATAAAATTGCCCTAGGAGTCTTAGGACAGATGCAGGGCCCTTTCTTTGCGCCCACTGCTTGTGTGTCAAAACAACTGGATACCACCATAGAGGGACGGCCACCTGGTGTGTGTGCTCTGGCCAAAGTTACATTTCTCACTCAAGAAAGCAAGGGAAGCCCATGGTCATTTGCTCACCACAGGACCTTAAGAACTTACTCTCACACAAGGTCACAGCCCTTCTATCATCTCCTCGAATCCAAATTCATGTCACCCTCCTAGAATCTCCTGAGTTCTCATCTGTACCCTGCTCTACTCTCACCCTTGCCACCCTCATCCCTAATTCTTCTGAGCCTCCAATTCACATTAGAAGACTTGATAATTCATTTATCCTATATCTCCTCAGGTCCTATAAATAATCCTTATCTCACCTGGAATATCACTATTGCTCCTAACAATCAAACCCTCCATATTGCACTAGTCCATAACCAAAAGGGCAATTCAATTATTCAATTAGGAATAGCTGTGGGAATTGGAACAGGGAGTGCAGAACTCACAACCTCTTTAAACTACTCAGCCTCACTAGGATCTTACTGAGGGCCTAGAAGTAGTCGCTGGCCTTATCACTTTCCAGGGCCAACTAGAGTCCCTGGCAGCTGTGGTCCTTCAAAATGGAAGATGGTCAGAACTTCTGACAGCAGAAAGAAAAAGGCTTATGTCTTTTTTAGAGGAAGTCTGCTGTTTCTACGCCAATAAATCAGGCATTGTAAAGAAAGCAGAAAGGAATCTGACAAATAGGGCCTCAAGAGCATCAACATCTCAGTAATTCATGAGAAAACTGGTTAAGCAATTTGGATTGGATGCTATCTATGAGCCTTACTTTTGCTTAGCCCCCTTTTCATATTGACCCTTATTCTGACTTTCAGCCTCTGTCTAATTCATCTTTTTTCAAAGTTTCTCCAGGATCGCCTATGGGCCATCACCAACCAGCCTGTTCATGAGCTACTTCTAACTCGCACTAATTATCAAAAGCTTTGAGGCCACTCAGATTTCTCGTAACCCACATTCCAGCCTTTTCTTATCTTATCACACAATGATGCCCCAAACCAGTGCAAAGCAGACATAGAAGACAGACCTTCGGTCTTTATCCTACATCAAAAAAGCTAGAATGTTAGGGTTCACAAGAGTTTATACCATATAGATAGAAAATGGCCCATTGTGATGACCTGACATACAAGGGATGGATGATGTCACAGTGGCCACAGTGCCCAGGTGGAGATCCTATTTTTCCTTTAGGAGATATCCTGTTTTTCCCTGCTGGTGCCAGCTTCTCAAGACTATGAGACCACCAGACTGTGAGACCACACCGACTAAATGAGAACAAGACCCCTGCTGCAGACTAAACTAAGGCCCTCACCCTTCCGGGCACAATTTCCCATCTATACAGTATAAGAAGAGTTAGCTGTAAAGGGCGAGCACTGGTCTCTCTTCAATCCAGTCACTTTCTTTCTCTCTTCCTATATAATAAATCTTTCTCTGCCTGAATGCTGGGGCTTACTCTCTTTTTCTCCCCTCTGGCCTTACAACCCTTATCCCTCCTTCCTCCCGCACAAGTTCCTGCAGTCAAGACCCAAGTCCGGCCTGAATGGATCCCACACTAAATCAGCGACCAGTCCCTAAGAGAACCATTCAAAAGGGATCAAGGGCCCCCGGAGAAGCGGGAAGCTGGCCTGTAGAGTACCAGCCGCTGGGGTCCTGGGGTCGGGGAAGGCAGAGACCTGGCCGGGGTCACGGTCAGGGGGAAGAGGCGGGGGTCCCGGCCGGTAGAGACCGGGGTGAAGGAAGAAGGCTGCCCGCCCTGGTGGAGTCGTGGACATGGGGTTCGGGGAGAGGCAGAGGTTCTGTGGAGGTCGCGGGGCCCAGGGAAGAGCCGGGGTCCCCGGCGATGGCGTCCCTGGGTCTAGGGAGAAGGCAAGCGACCCACTGAGAGACGCGGGCTTGGGATTTGCGGAGGAGATCGCCCGCCTGGCTGGAGTCGTGCGGCCTGGCTTTGGGGAGGAAGTGGCCTGCCAGGTGGTGTTGCGACACTGTGCTCCTGGGGTCAGGAGAGAGGCGGCGACCTACCTGTCGGGGGTCGCGGGCGTGGAGTCTGGTGAGGAGGCAGAGACCAGGCGGGGGTCGCTGACCTTACAATCCTATGGTAAGGAGTAAGGCCGTGCCCCGCGCCAGGAGCTGCGCGAACTCGGGGGCCTGCGGCCGGCTGAAGCAGATGACCTGACCCGGCGAGGCCAGCTCAACTCACCGGAGCTTCTAAACTCGCTCTCTGGAAGAGCACCCAATAACGGTCGCCTCTATCGTGCGTCACCGCGACGCGCGGCGTCATCACGGCGTGCCCGTCTTCTCTCTTACATGGGTTGCCCGGGACGCATGGATGGGCTGGAAGGATCTCAGAAGCTGGCGTGTGGACGCTGGCTGAGGATATCGGGCAACCGACCAAAAGAACTGGAAGCGTGCAACTACTTTCAAGCTGGCGTTTTAGGGTGAGCTTGAACAACTTCAGTAATTGGAAAACATAACCGATAAATATATTTTATATGGAGGCGGAATTACTTACATGACCTTTTGCTCCCAGACTGCCTTATTTCACCTTATCCTTTTAACATTGGGAGAAGGCAATGGCACCCCACTCTGGTACTCTTGCCTGGAAAATCCCGTGGATGGAGGAGCCTGGTTGGCTGCAGTCCATGGGGTCGCTGAGGGTCACACACTACTGAGCGACTTCACTTTCACTTTTCACTTTCATGCACTGGAGAGGGAAATGGCAACCTACTCTAGTGTTTTTGCATGGAGAATCCCAGGGACAGAGGAGCGTGGTGGGTTGCAGTCTATGGGGTCGCCCAGAGTCGTACACGACTAAAGTGACTTAGCTTTTAGCATTGATAAATCATCCAGGCAGCTCACATGCACCGCGTTTTTTGTATAAAATTTCTTTAGGGGGTAGGGGGAGTAGGTACTAAGATCTTTTTGTCCCTCTTTAAATTTTTTATTTGCGTTTGTTCTCTTTTAGGCAGTAATTTCAAGTTCTTAGGAATTAAAGTCTCCTGCTTCTCAGTAGTATAAATATAAATTTATCGTCGTTTCGTCGCTCAGTCGTGTCCGACTCTTTGCCACCCCATGGGCTGTAGCCCACCAGGTTCTTCTGTCCATGGGAATTCTCTAGGCAGGAATACTGGACTGGGTCTCCATGCTCTCCTCCATGGGATCTTCCCAACCCAGGAATTCAACCCAAGTCTCTCACACTGCAGGTGGATTCCTTACTGCCTGAGCCACCAGGGAAACTCTGTCAATATTGTTGTTTGGTAGCTGAGTCCTGTCTGACTCTGACTCCAGGGGTCAAACACTCATCTCCTAGGTTGCACGTAGATTTTTTTTTTTTTTTTAATTTCCGAGCTCCCTGGTAAATATCTGTTAAAATATGTTTTTATTTTGTGTTTATAACAATTGCAAACTTTGCGTTTTGTCTCAGTCCAGTTCAGTCACTCAGTCAGATTCTTTGTGACCCATAAATAGCAGGACATGTATGGATGTGAGAGTTGGACTGTGAAGAAGTCTAAGCGCCGAAGAATTGATGTTTTTGAACTGTGGTTTTAGAGAAGACTCTTGAGAGTCCCTTGGACTGCAAGGAGATTCAACCAGTCCATTCTGAAGGAGATCAACCCTGGGATTACTTTGGAAGGAATGATGCTAAAGCTAAAACTCTAGTACTTTGGCCACCTCATGCGAAGAGTTGACTCATAGGAAAAGACTCTGATGCTGGGAGGGATTGGGGGCAGGAAGAGAAGGGGACGACCAAGGATGAGATGGCTGGATGGCATCACAGACTCAATGGATGTGAGTCTGAGTGAACTCTGAGAGATGGTAATGAACAGGGAGGCCTGGAGTGCTGCGATTCATGGGGTCGCAAAGAGTTGGACACGACTGAGTGACTGAACTGAACTGAAGGCCTCCTTGTCCATCACCAACTCCCGGAGTGCTTCAACCTCATGTCCATTGAGTCTGTGATGTCATCCAGCCATCTCATCCTCTGTCATCCACTTCTCCTCCTGCCTGCAATCCCTCCCAACATAAGAGTCTTTTCCAATGAGTCAACTCTCTGCATGAGGTAACCAAAGTCTGGAGTTTCAAAAATAGCATCAGCCCTTCCAATAAACACCCAGGACTGATCTCCTTTAGGATGGACTGGTTAGACCTCCATCTAGTCCAAGGGAATCTCAGGAGTTCTCCAATACCACAGTTCAAAAGCATCAATTCTTCGGCACTCCACTTTCTTTATAGTCCAACTCTCACATCCATACATGACCACTGGAAAAACCATAGCCTTGACTAGACCAAGGCTAGATCAGGGGATATTCCTGACACAGGGATCAAACCTGTGTCTCCTGTGTTGCAGGGAGATTCTTTACCATCTGAGCCATCAGAGAAACTCATGTCTGTTCTGTAGAAAGGCAAATATTAAAACAAGTTTCTGTTTGCTTTATCACACACAGACATCTTCTCAGAGAAGAAATGGGCTTTTCACTCTTGATCTATGAATGAGCTGCCACTCATCTTGTATGGATTTTTTAAAATATTAATTTATTTATTTTAATTGGAGGTTAATTACTTTACAATATTGTATTGGTTTGGGGGATGGGACGGGGGGCTTTTCTCTATCCTTGCATGAGACAGCTTTATAACCTGGGCTGGCAAAGCCTTCTGCCTCTGCGAGAGTAACATCAACAAACTCTGGGAAACAAAGAAACAAAACCTCCTTCAATCCATGCAGTAAGGTGGAAGTCTACCCCAGAGGATAGAGAGGTTCTGTGGGCCCATGTTCAGCAGGGCATAGGCCAGAGATGTCTGGGATGGGCACAGACACACCTAAACAGGGGCAGGATTCTGCTGATGAGATGAATGTAAGCTCTGCTGGCTGCATCCAGCTTTCATGGGTTGTGGGAGGTCTCAGGGCAGATGGTGGGGGTGAAGAGGAAGATTCTAGAAGAGAGTTACAAATTGGCACTTGCCTTCTTGTTTCAGAAAGCTGAATGCTGAAGAATTGATACTTTTGAACTGTGGTGTTGAAGGAGACTCTTGAGAGTCCCTTGGTCTGCAAGGAAATCAAAACAGTCAATCCTAGAGGATATTAATCCTAAGTATGCATTGTAAGGACTGATGCTGAAGCTGAAGTTACAGTACTTTGGCCATCTGATGGGAAGAACTGACTCATTAGAAAGGACCCTAGTGCATGGAAAGATTGAAGTCAGGAAGAGAAGAGAACAACAGAGGATGAGATGGTTGGATGACAGACATGAGTTTGAAGGACAGGCAAGTCTGGCATGTGGCAGTCCATTGGGTTGCAAAGAGTTGGTCATAACTGAACAACTGAGTAACAATAATCTTGTATTGAAAGCAGAGAGATCAATCGCTTTGCTGACAAAGGTCTGTCTAAACTGTTTTTTCCAGTAGTCATGTGCAAGTGTGAGACATAGACCATAAAGAAAGCTGAGTGCTGAAGAATCGATGCTTTTGAACTGTGGTGCTGGAGAATGTGGCAGTGTCACTGGTGTCACACCGAATTAATTCTCACAATCACTCAGGATTATGAGAGAGTGCAGGAAGAGCTCATGAAAGAGCAACTTCTTGAGAAAATGCTAAGTGGATATTTATTGAGAATTTATCTGGAATTCAGTAACAGGGCTCAGCAAAGCAATAGTAAAACTTTGAAGATAAGGAAGATTGTTCTGCTTGCAGGACAGCATCTGCTGAGGCTGAAGTGTCAGCCAAGGTATCTGCCTTAAGTTCATGAGAAAGAGCACATAAAGAAAGAGTAAGAACAGTCTCTAGAAATCAGGACCTTGAGAAACTGACAAGATGAATATTACCACAATTCCCCTCTTCTTGTTTTATTAAGGAGCTTGTTGATTCTATTCTTGTTTGAGAAACAGTGTCAGCATAGCTACAGTAAGGTGTGAAAACAAGGTGATTAATGTTCAGACTAAAAATAAAATACAAAAAATAATTATGAGCAATATGCATAGGAAAAACCATGGTTTCAAGTTAAGTTTAGAGAACCAGTTTTTAGGATTCAACCAGGTAGTGGTCTCAGAGTATTTGAGTATGGCATCAGAGGAATGTTGTTGGAGAGCGTTTATTCACTTAATAAGTATGTTTTGTAAATGTAAGATGGAATCATTAAGCATAGAATCTGTCCTGCCAAGCCTTATTACTTTCCTGTATCAGTAATCTTTGAGGTCCCCAATTTTCTATAGTTTAGCTGTAGGGGAAAAGGAGTTGTGTAGAGAAATTATTGGAATAGCAGACATACCAATTGAAACTATCAAACACACCCATGTCCACCCAAAAATAAGCACATAAAAGAATAGGTTTATGATAGGACATGCCCAGAGTCACATCACTGAGAAAGCCAGCAGTAAAAACAAATTTTGTTGTTTAATAGTAACAAGTAGACGTTCAGATTTTGGAGGCCATATTATGTTGTCCATATACCATTGTGGGCCTGTATAAGCATATATTTTTCCACCTGTGGGATTGATAATACAGAAAGGCAGATGAGTCCCATTAATTGCCCAAGGGTCATGTAGGATGTGTATAGGCATGTCGAGAGTTTGTGGTAGCCTTTCACGTTCCATGGTAGGAGCCTTTCACCTTCCATGGTGGCAGAATCATTAGTGGAAATAGTAATTTCAGGATCTTCCCAAGTGATAATGGAAAATAAGGGAAGCTTCAATAAATGAGCCCAATAAGTAAGGTTGAAACTGGAAGGTTGGATGGTATGAAGGGAAAGGAGAAAAAAGAAGAAAGGCTTACATAGTTTTACCTTACCAGCAGAGTTTGCAGTTAGAGTAGTTAAAAGAGAAAGCAATATATTTTCATGTGTAATGGGAGTGCCAGTATTAACAATAGCTTTTCAACCTTGACGTAAAGCATTTAATATCACCTCATGAAATCAGTGACTGGTTAGGAGATCTGAGGTCTCATCAGAGGAGGCATGCCTGGAGGTAGTACTGGATCGGTGGTCAGTTGAAAGTTGGGTAGTGGTTTTTTGAGTCTCCAGTGCCGGCACTTAGTAAAGTTTAACAGAATGATCAAGTGTTCGGACAGGACATGATGGAGATAAAACAGTGATATTTCGTCTTCCCCATGTTAGTAATTTCATTGGACCCTGCCAGAAAGGTGATGGTTTAGTCACTAAGTTGATTCTGACTCTTGTGATCCCATGGACTGTAGCCTGTTAGGCTCCTCTGCCATGGTATTCCTCAGTCAAGAATACTGGGGTGGATTGCCATTTCCATCTCCAAGGGATCTTCCCAAGCCAGGAACCAAATCCAGGTCTCCTGCATTGCAAGCAAATTCTTTACTGACTGATACAGGAGAGAATCCCAGACAGGAGATAAGTGTTGCTTATACAAAACCAGAGGGTGCTCACAAAATTGTGAAGGTAAAAAATTTCAGAGTGCCACAGAATGTGAAAAGCTTTGTTAAAGTGTTAAGTGATTAGTGGTAAATAAGGAAACATACAGACTTTCTCTTGAGGGAACTAATTCCTTCTTCTTCTTCCTTTTTTTTAGTTTATTTAAGCATAATTTTACTGAACTATTAACTCATTTCACAATAGCTTGACCTATAGGGTTATGAGGAATTCCCGTCATATATGTGATAGTCTACAAGTGTAAAAGCTATTATAATAGTTAAAAACTATTGTAACTATTATAATTATATAATGTATAAGTAGGGGCATTGTCAGTTTTAATT
>SJYH01006856.1:27940-56745 GCA_006408735.1 Sylvicapra grimmia | reverse complement strand
CATACTGATTGGTACACAACAGATAGGAATAGAGAAAAACTTTATAAAAGTTTTACAAGAACGTATAATCATTTTAGCCTTACTAAGCCTATTACTTGTGTTCTGCCTATTTATAACATTATGTTTTTGTTTTTGTTTTTTTGAATTACACTATATGTGATTGGCTTTCTATTAAAAATAATGGTGACCAGGCAACTTGAATGATCAGCTAAACTGTGATACATAAGATCTCTGATTGTATTACTTTATACTGTAAAAAAAGAGGGGTGGTATATTTCCTGGGTTTTATAGACCAGGAAGACAGGTAAGCCAGAAAATTTTTAATTATCAACAGAGCTAGATCCAAGACTACACATGAAAGATCTAGCAACAGAAACTTCTCCAGATCTAGGAATGAAACCTTCAGGCTCTATGGGACAAAATTAGGAAGAAAATGTTCTAGATCTTTTACAGGCAATGCCCTTTAAGTTTTCTTGAAGGCAGGTCAATTGTTAAGACATCCATTTCCAGATGATGGATCCAACCTTACATTGGAAAAATTTTAAAGCACTCTCATTATACAGTGTGTTGACTTACATGCTCTTACAAGTTCCTTATTTCTAGAACATGCTCTTGAGTAGTTCTGGTCTAGAGTTGGAAGGGATGGGGGAGCAATAGCAAGGTAGAATGGTCAAGTGAGTATAGACCTAACCCCTTGAAATCTATTTCCTCATCTTTTAGTGAATTCTGGGAGATGGTGTGCAGACAGGGAACCCTGGCGTGCTGCGATTCATGGGGTTGCAAAGAGTCGGACACGACTGAGCGACTGAACTGAACTGTGAGTTATCTGTTGTTTTTCCCTTGCTGCTTTTAATACTTGTTCTTTGTCTTTGATCTTTGTTAATTATGCTGGAAGTTTGTGTTTCCTCTTTATTGTGGAGGTTCCTCCCTGTGTGTGGGGAGGAATGGAACTAGAGGAGGTTCTTCCTTGTGTGTGGGGAGGAATGGAACTCAAATCAGGACAGAAACAAATATCTAACTTAATGAAATAGGAAAGGGAAACCCATGTCACTTTTTTCTTGTTTGGAAAATCTCGTGGACAGAAGAGCTTGGTGGCATACATTCCTTAGGTTGCAAAGAGTTGAACAGAACTGAGCACACAAACATTTCTAAGTTAGGGTCAGATTTTATTTTTTTTTTTAATGATAGGATTTCATGTGGTTCTAACTGAAGGGCTAAACCTTTTTCTAAATTACCACTGCACCTTTTTATTTTTTAATAGATTATTGACTCTTTCTCTTCCTTTATATATATATATATATATATATATAATGTGTAGCATTTTTTTCTTTTTCCCCCACTCATGTTTTGTAAACTCTTCTTCTGAAATAAGGAATT
The DNA here is from genome assembly GCA_006408735.1 of Sylvicapra grimmia. Classification (NCBI taxonomy): domain Eukaryota; kingdom Metazoa; phylum Chordata; class Mammalia; order Artiodactyla; family Bovidae; genus Sylvicapra; species Sylvicapra grimmia. The sequence goes on along the minus strand of SJYH01006856.1, from coordinate 55,368 downwards.
TTAATTTATCTTGTCTTAAGGAGTTTGCTCCCTTCTGATATTTCTTTATTTCTTTTCCTATTTGAGAATAAGATTCTATAACTTAACTTTTCCCTTGTCTAAAGCACTTGGGCTCCAAAATCACTATAGATGGTGACTGCAGCCATGAAATTAAAAGACACTTACTCCTTGGAAGGAAAGCTATGATCAACCTAGATAGCATATTCAAAAGCAGAGACATTACTTTGCCGACTAATGTCCGTCTAGTCAAGGCTATGGTTTTTCCAGTAGTCATGTATAGATGTGAGAGTTGGACTGTGAAGAAGGCTGAGCACCAGAGAGTTGATGCTTTTGAACTGTGGTGTTGGAGAAGACTCTTGAGAGTCCCTTGGACTGCAAGGAGATCCAACCAATCCATTCTAAAGGAGATCAGTCCTGGGATTTCTTTGAAAGGAATGATGCTAAAGCTGAAACTCCAGACTTTGGCCACCTCATGTGAAGAGTTGACTCACTGGAAAAAACTTTGATGCTGGGAACGATTGGGGCCAGGAGGAAAAGGGGACGACAGAGGATTAGATGGCTGGATGGCATCACTGACTCGATGGATGTGAATCTGAGTGAATTCCAGGTATTGGTAATGGGCAGGGAGGCCTGGCGTGCTGCGATTCATGGGCTTACAAAGAGTCAGACACGACTGAGGGACTGAACTGAACTAAACTGAAAGCACTAAGGAGCACAGTGGAAATCTCTGAAATTGAGAGGAAATTCCAAGCTTGAGATCCACATATATTTCTTCCTTATCTAGAAGCAGGCTAATTTATGACTTGAAAAGATCTGTTGTAAAATCGGAGAAGGAAAAGCTGCTCTCCAAAAGATATATGATTCTGCTTCCTGTCTTTGTCATGCTGTTGTGCAAATTTTTGTCACAGTGAAAGAGGTTAAACATTCCATTGTTTTCCACACTTGTTTCCATAGCAAGAATGTGAGTCTCTCTTGTAGTCATCCCAGCAAGCTACTAGTCCTTTCTACAGAATATACAGGAAGGTTGAGTATCTCTTTTCTGAAAGAGTGCATGGGTATTAGTGAAGCTATATCTGCTTTTTAGCATATTTATCTGTTTCATACTTTAATAAGAGTGATAAAAGTTCATGATGGTGGTAAAATTGTCCCCATGAGGAACACATAAGAGGTATAGAGGGAGGTATCTAGATGCTGAAAAGAAGACGAAGATGATATAAGGAAGATGAAAAGATGGCCAGTACAGTGACCTATTCGAAGATGTCAGAAAACAAAAGGTTAGACTGCAGGTTGGATTTTCAAAAATACAATATATATGAAGTTTGCTTTAAAAAATAGGGTCTTTTTTTTTGCAAAGTAATAGTAGGTTATAAAAATGAAAATTAAAGGATTAATTAATCTCTGCATTTTGGTATTTGTTATCAATTTTGTACCTTTAAGAACCCAATCTTCACTACTCACTTTTATTTGGGAGCGAGATTACTGGCTGACTGCTCTCTCCCACTTTGGACTCTCCTTTTTCTCCACCAGGTCGCCTCTGTCTCCTCCATCCCCCTTCTCTTGTCTACCCAACTCTGTGAATATCTGTGTGTTACAGACAGTGGAGAACACTTAGGAAATTGATTACTGGCTGGATCTGTCTCTCTCCTTTTGATCCCCTCCCCCCCCCCTTTATCCTCCTGGCCACTTCTGTCTCCTTCCTCCCTCTTCTCTTCTCTGTATAACTCTGTGAAATCTCTGAGTGGTCCAGACTGTGGAGTGCACATAAGGAAGTGATTACTTGCTAGCTTGCTCTCTCCTCTTTTGACTCCACTTCATCTCATTCAGGTCACCTCGAACTCCCTCCTCCCTCTTCTCTTCTCCATGTAACTCTGTGAAACTCTCTGGGTGTCCCTCATTGTGGAGAAACCCTTCATCTTTAACTTAGATGTTTTATCAATGGTGCTGTATAGAAGGAGAAATCTTGAGACCACTGTAAAAATAAGACTGAAAGCCAGAAGCAGGAGGCCTAAGTCCAAATCCTGAGAACACCAGATAACTGAATCCAGGGAACATTAATTGACAGGAGCTCATCAAACACCTCCATACCTAAACTGAAACCAAGTACCACCCTAGGGCCAACAAGTTCCAGAGGAAGACATACCACAAAAATTCTCAAGAAACACAGGGACACAGCCCTGAGCTTCAATATGCAGGCTTCCCAAAGTTACTCCAAACCCACTGACACCTCATAAATCATTACTGGACACTTTATTGCACTCCAGAAAGAAGAAGTCCAGCCCCACCACCAGAACACCAACACAAGCTTCGCTAACTAAGAAACCTTGATAATCCACCCATACAACCCCACCCACAGTGAGGAAACTCCACAACAAAGAGAACGCCACAAACTGCCAGAATACAGAAAGGCCACCCCAAACTCAGCAATATAAAAAAGATGAAGAGATAGGGGAATACTCAGCAGGTAAAGGAACAGGATAAATGCCCACCAAACCAAACAAAAGAGGAAGATGTAGGGAATCTACCTGGTAAAGAATTCTGAATAATGATAGCAAAATGATCCAAAACCTTGAAATGAAAATGGAATCACAGATAAATAGACTGGAGACAAGGATTGAGAAGGTGCGAGAAAGGTTTAACAAGGACCTAGAAGAAAAAAAAAAAAAAAAGGATTCAATATATAATGAATAATGCAATAAATGAGATAAAAAGCACTCTGGAAGGAACAAATAATAGAATAATGGAGGCAGAAGTTAGGATTAGTGAAGTAGAAGATAGAATGAATAAATAAATGAATCAGAGAGGAAAAGAGAAAAACTAATTAAAAGAAATGAGTACAATCTCAGAGACCTCCAAGACAATGTTAAATGAATCATATTTGATTTGAGTCATAGGAGTCCCAGAAGAAGAAGTCAAAAAGAAAGACCATGAGAAAATACTTGAGGAGATGATATTTGAAAAATTCCCTAAAATGGGGACGGAAATAATCACCCAAGTCCAAGAAATCCAGAGAGTCCCAAACAGGATAAACCCAAGGTGAAAGACCCCAAAACACATATTAATCAAATTAACAAAGATCAAACGCAAAGAACAAATATTAAAAGCAGTAAGGAAAAAACAAAAAATAACACACAAGGGGATTCCCATAAAGATAACAGCTGATCTTTCAATAGAAACTCTTCAGACCAGGAGGGAATATCAAGACATACTTAAAGTGATGAAAGAAAATAACCTACAGCCCAGATTACTGTACACAGCAAGGATCTAATTCAAATATGAAGGAGAAATAAAAAGCTTTACAGATAAGCAAAAGCTGAGAGAATTCAGCACCACCAAACCAGCTCTCCAACAAATGCTAAAGGATCTTCTCTAGACAAGAAACACAAAAATGGTGTATAAACTCAAACCAAAACTGATAATGTATATAGCAACGGGATCATACTTATCAATAAGTGCCTGATGAACTATGGAATGAGGTTCGTGACATTGTACGGGAGACAGGGATCAAGACCATCCCCATGGAAAAGAAATGCAAAAAAGCAAAATGGCTGTCTGGGGAGGCGTTACAACTAGCTGTGAAAAGAAGACAGGCGAAAAACAAAGGAGAAAAGGAAAGATATAACCACCTGAATGCAGAGTTCCAAAGAATAGCAAGAAGAGATAAGAAAGCCTTCTTCAGCGATCAACACAAAGAAATAGAGGAAAAGAACAGAATGGGAAAGACTAGAGATCTCTTCAAGAAAATTAGAGATACCAAGGGAACATTTCATGCAAGGATGGGCTTGAAAAAGGACAGAAATGGTATGGACCTAACAGAAGCAGAAGATATTAACAAGAGGTGGCAAGAATACATGGAAGAACTGTGCAAAAAAGATCTTCACGACCCAGATAACAATGATGATGTGATCACTAAGCTAGAGCCAGACATCTTGGAATGTGAAGTCAAGTGGGCCTTAGAAAGCATCACTACGAACAAAGCTAGTGGAGGTGATGGAATTCCANTTGGACTGCAAGGAGATCCAACCAGTCCATTCTGAAGGAGATCAGCCCTGGGATTTCTTTGGAAGGAATGATGCTAAAGCTGAAACTCCACCTCATTCGAAGAGTTGACTCATTGGAAAAGACTCTGATGCTGGGAGGGATTTGGGGCAGGGGGAGAAGGGGACGACTGAGGATGAGATGCCTGGATGGCATCACGGAATCAATGGACGTGAGTCTGAGTGAACTCTGGGAGATGGTGATGAACAGGGAGGCCTGGCGTGCTGCGATTCATGGGCTTGCCAAGAGTCGGACACGACTGAGCAACTGAACTGAACTGACCTTAAATGTAAATGGGTTGAATGCCTGAACCAAAAGACAAAGACTGGCCCAATGGATACAAAAACAAGACCCCTCTATATGTTGTCTACAAGAGACTCATCTCATAATAGGGGACACATGCAGACTGAAAGTGAAAGGCTGGAAAAAGATATTCCATGCAAATAGAGACCAAAAGAAAATAGCAGTAGCAATACTTATATCAGATAAAATAGACTTTAAAACAAAGGCTGTGAAAAGAGGCAATTGAAGGATATTGCATAATGATCAAAGGATTCATACAAGAAGAAGATATAACAATTATAAATATATATGCACCCAACATAGGAGCACCACAATATGTAAGACAAATGCTAAAGTGTGAAAGGGGAAATTAACAATAACACAGTAATACTGGGAAAAGTTAATACCCCACTCGCACCTATGGAGAGATCAACTAAACAGAAAACTAACAAGGAAACACAAACTTTAAATGATACAATAGAGCAGTTAGGCCCAATTGAGATAGGACCCCAAAACAATGAATTTCACCTTTTTTCTCAAGTGCTCACAGAAGCTTCTCCAGGATAAATGACATCCTGGGCCATAAATCTAGCCTTGGTAAATTCAAAAAAAAAAAAAAAAAATTGAAATCATTCCAAACATCTTTTCTGACCACAATGCAGTAAAATTAGATCTCAATTACACGAGAAAAACTATTAAAAATTCCAACATATGGAGGCTGAACAATATGCCGGTTAAAAACCAACAAATCACAGAAGAAATAAAAAAAGAAATCAAAATATGCATAGAAAGGAATGAAAATGACAACACAACAACCCAAAACCTGTGAGACACTATAAAGGCAGTGCTCAGGGGAAAGTTCATAGCAATACAAGCATGGCTCAAGAAACAAGATAAAAGTCAACTAAATAACCTAGATCTACACCTAAAGCAACTAGAAAAGGAAGAAATAGAGAACCCCAGGGTTAGCAGAAGGAAAGAAATCCTAAAAATTAGGGCAGAAATAAATGCAAAGACACGAAAGAGACCATAGCAAAATCAACAAAGCCAAAAGCTGGTTCTTTGAAAGGATAAATAAAATTGACAAACCATTAACCAGACTCATCAAGAAACAAAAGGAGAAAAATCAAATCAATAAAATTAGAAATGAAAATGGAGAGATCACAACAGACAACACAGAAATACAAAGGATCATAAGAGACTGCTATCATGAATTATATGCCAATCAAATGGACAACATAGAAGAAATGGACAAATTCTTAGAAAAGTAGAACTTTCCAAAACTGAACCAGAAAGAAATAGAAAATCTTAACAGACCCATCACAAGCACGGAAATTGAAACTGAAATCAGAAATCTTCCCACAAACAAAAGCCCAGGTCCAGACGGCTTCACAGCTGAATTCTACCAAAAATTTAGAGAAGAGTTAACACGTATCTTACTCAAACTCTTCCAGAAAATTGCAGAGGAAGGTAAATTTTCAAAATCGTTCTATGAGGCCACCATCACCCTAATACCAAAACCTGACAAAGATGTCACAAAAAAAAAGAAAATTACAGGCCAATAGCAATGATGAACATAGATGCAAAAATCTTTAAGAAAATTCTAGCAGTCTGAATCCAAAACACATTAAAAAAAAAAAAAATTCATACACCATGACCAAGTGGGCTTTATCCCAGGGATGCAAGGATTCTTCAATATCCTCAAATCAGTCAATGCAATTAGCCACAGTAACAAATTGAAAAAATAAAAGCCATGTGATTTTCTCAGTAGATGCAAAGAAAGCCTTCGACAAAATTCAACATCCGTTTATGCTAAAAACTCTCCAGAGAGCAGGAACATACCTCAACATAATAAAAGCTATAACTGACAAACCCACAACAAACATTATCCTCAATGGTGAAAAATTGAAAACATTTCCCCTAAAGTCAGGAGCAAGACAAGAAAGTGGGACAAGTGTGGCACTTTCACCACTACTCTTCAACATAGTTCTGGAAGTTTTGGCCACAGTAATCAGAGCAGAAGGATGCTTGGGGATGGTGCACTGGGATGACCCAGAGAGATAATATGGGGAGGGTGGTGTGAGGGGCGTTTAGGGTTGGGAACTCATGTACACCTGTGGTGGATTCATGTCAATGTATGACAAAACCAATACAATATTGTGATTAAAAAATATACATGTATATTAAAAATTTAAAGAAAAAAAAGAAGAGGAATTCAAATTCGAAAGGAAGTAAAACTCTCACTGTTTGCAGGTGACATGATCCTCTACACAGAAAGCCCTAAAGACTCCACCAGAAAATTACTAGAGCTAATCAATGAATATAGTAAAGTTGCAGAATATAAAATCAACACACAGAAATTCCTTGCATTCCTATACACTAATAATGAGAAAATAGAAAGAGAAATTAAGGGAACAATTCCATTCACCATTGCAACGAAAAGAGTAAAATACTTAGGAATATATCTAGCTAAAGAAACTGAAGGCCTATGTATAGAAAACTATAAAACACTGGTGAAAGAAATCAAAGAGGACATTGATAGATGGAAAAATATACCATATTCATGGATCAGAAGAATCAATATAGTGAAAATGAGTATACTACCCAGAGCAATCTATAGATTCAATGCAATCCCTATCAAGATACCAATGGTATTTTTCACAGAGATTGAACAAATAATTCCACGATTTGTATAGAAATACAAAAAACCTCGAATAGCCAAAGCAATCTTGAGAAAGAGGAATGGAACTGGAGGTATCAACCTGCCTGACTTCAGGCTCTACTACAAAGCTACAGTCATCAAAACAGTGTAGTACTGGCACAAAGACAGAAATGTAGATCAATGGAACAAAATGGAAAGCCCAGAGATAAATCCTCGCATCTATGGACATGTTATGTCTGACAAAGGAGGCAAGAATATACAATGGAGAAAAGACAATCTCTTGAATAAGGGGTGTGGGGAAAACTGGTCAACCACTTGTAAAAGAATGAAACTAGAACACTTTCTAACACCATACACAAAAATAAACTCAAAATGGATTAAAGATCTAAACGTAAGACCAGCAACTATAAAACTCCTAGGGGAGAACATAGGCAAAACACTCTCTGACATAAATCACAGCAGGATCTTCTGTGACGCACCTCCCAGAATATTGGAAATAAAAACAAAAATAAACAAATGGACCTAATTAAAATTAAAACCTGCACAACAAAGGAAAGTATAAGCAAGGTGAAAAGACAGCCTTCAGAATGGGAGAAAATAGTAGCAAATGAAGCCACTGACAAAAAATTAACCTCAAAAATATACAAGCAACACCTGCAGCTCAATTCCTGAAAAATAAATGACCCAATCATAAAATGGGCCAAATAACTAAATAGACATTTCTCCAAAGAAAACATAAGGATGGCTAACAAACACATGTAAAGATGTGCAACATCACTCATTGTCACAGAAATGCAAATCAAAACAACAATGAGGTACCATTTCACATCAGTCAGAATGGCTGCGATCCAAAAGTCTACAAGCAATAAATGCTGGAGAGGATGTGGAGAAAAGGGAACCCTCTTATACTGTTGGTGGGAATGCAAACTAGTACAACCACTATGGAGAGCAGTGTAGAAATACCTTAAAAAACTGGAAATAGAAGTGCCTTATGACTTGCAATCCCACTGCTGGACATACACACCAAGGAAACCAGAATTGAAAGAGACACATGTACTTCAATGTTCACTGCAGCACTGTTTGTAGTAGCCAGGGCATGGAAGCAACCTAGATGTCCATCAGCAGATGAATGGATAAGCAAGTTGTGGTACATATACACAATGGAGTATTACTGAGCCATTAAAAAGAATGCATTTGAACCACTTCTAATGAGGTGGATGAACCTGTAGCCTATTATACAGAGTGAAGTAAGCCAGGAAAAGAAAAACACCAATACAGTATTCTAATGCATATATATGGAATTTAGAAAGGTGGTAACGATAACCCTGTATGCGAGACAGCAAAAAATATACAGATGTAGAGAACAGTCATTTGGACTGTGTGGGAAAGGAGAAGGTGGGATGATTTGAGAGAATGACATTTAAACATGTATAATATCATAAAAAAATGATCGCCAGTCCAGGTTTGAGGCAGGATACAGGATGCTTGGAGCTGGTGCACTGGGATGATCCAGTGGTATGGGAAGGGAGGTGGGAGGGAGGTTCTGGATGGCAGACACGAGTACACCCATTGCAGATTCATCTTGATTTATGGCAAAACCAATACAATATTGTAAAGTAATTAGCCTCCAATTAAAATAAATAAATTTAAATTAAAATATATATAAAAAGAAAGCTAACCTAAGAAAGTGAGAGAAAATATATTGTCTACATATTTGGCATGATCAATGAGGGGTTAATATGTAAAATATAAACAGCCATCCAACTCTATCTGGAAAAATAATACCTGACTAAAAAATGTGAAGAAGGGACTTCCTTGGCTGTCCAGCTGTTAAGACTCTGCCCTTCTCCTACAGGGGTGAAGAATTTGATCCTCTGTTCAGGAACTAAGACCTGATATGCCACATGGCCAAAGATACATTAAAAAATAGTGGTTAGAAGACCTGAATAGACATTTTCCCCAAGGAGACATATAGATGGCAAATGAAAAGATGCTCAGCATAGGTAACTGGAGAAATGCAAATCAAAACCACAGTGAATTATATACCTTTACACCTGTTAGAAGGACTATCATCAATAAGAAAACAAATAACCAATATTGGTGAGGATACAGAGAAAAGGGAATCCTAGTTCACTATTAGAGAGAAGGTAAACTGGTGGAATCACTGTGGAAAACAGCATCCAAGTTCCTAGAAAGCTAAAAAGAACTACCAGAGGATACAGTAATTTCACTCCTTGGTATATAGCAAAAGAAAAAAAAAAAAAAACNTCGCATCTATGGACATGTTATGTCTGACAAAGGAGGCAAGAATATACAATGGAGAAAAGACAATCTCTTGAATAAGGGGTGTGGGGAAAACTGGTCAACCACTTGTAAAAGAATGAAACTAGAACACTTTCTAACACCATACACAAAAATAAACTCAAAATGGATTAAAGATCTAAACGTAAGACCAGCAACTATAAAACTCCTAGGGGAGAACATAGGCAAAACACTCTCTGACATAAATCACAGCAGGATCTTCTGTGACGCACCTCCCAGAATATTGGAAATAAAAACAAAAATAAACAAATGGACCTAATTAAAATTAAAACCTGCACAACAAAGGAAAGTATAAGCAAGGTGAAAAGACAGCCTTCAGAATGGGAGAAAATAGTAGCAAATGAAGCCACTGACAAAAAATTAACCTCAAAAATATACAAGCAACACCTGCAGCTCAATTCCTGAAAAATAAATGACCCAATCATAAAATGGGCCAAATAACTAAATAGACATTTCTCCAAAGAAAACATAAGGATGGCTAACAAACACATGTAAAGATGTGCAACATCACTCATTGTCACAGAAATGCAAATCAAAACAACAATGAGGTACCATTTCACATCAGTCAGAATGGCTGCGATCCAAAAGTCTACAAGCAATAAATGCTGGAGAGGATGTGGAGAAAAGGGNCACTCATTGTCACAGAAATGCAAATCAAAACAACAATGAGGTACCATTTCACATCAGTCAGAATGGCTGCGATCCAAAAGTCTACAAGCAATAAATGCTGGAGAGGATGTGGAGAAAAGGGAACCCTCTTATACTGTTGGTGGGAATGCAAACTAGTACAACCACTATGGAGAGCAGTGTAGAAATACCTTAAAAAACTGGAAATAGAAGTGCCTTATGACTTGCAATCCCACTGCTGGACATACACACCAAGGAAACCAGAATTGAAAGAGACACATGTACTTCAATGTTCACTGCAGCACTGTTTGTAGTAGCCAGGGCATGGAAGCAACCTAGATGTCCATCAGCAGATGAATGGATAAGCAAGTTGTGGTACATATACACAATGGAGTATTACTGAGCCATTAAAAAGAATGCATTTGAACCACTTCTAATGAGGTGGATGAACCTGTAGCCTATTATACAGAGTGAAGTAAGCCAGGAAAAGAAAAACACCAATACAGTATTCTAATGCATATATATGGAATTTAGAAAGGTGGTAACGATAACCCTGTATGCGAGACAGCAAAAAATATACAGATGTAGAGAACAGTCATTTGGACTGTGTGGGAAAGGAGAAGGTGGGATGATTTGAGAGAATGACATTTAAACATGTATAATATCATAAAAAAATGATCGCCAGTCCAGGTTTGAGGCAGGATACAGGATGCTTGGAGCTGGTGCACTGGGATGATCCAGTGGTATGGGAAGGGAGGTGGGAGGGAGGTTCTGGATGGCAGACACGAGTACACCCATTGCAGATTCATCTTGATTTATGGCAAAACCAATACAATATTGTAAAGTAATTAGCCTCCAATTAAAATAAATAAATTTAAATTAAAATATATATAAAAAGAAAGCTAACCTAAGAAAGTGAGAGAAAATATATTGTCTACATATTTGGCATGATCAATGAGGGGTTAATATGTAAAATATAAACAGCCATCCAACTCTATCTGGAAAAATAATACCTGACTAAAAAATGTGAAGAAGGGACTTCCTTGGCTGTCCAGCTGTTAAGACTCTGCCCTTCTCCTACAGGGGTGAAGAATTTGATCCTCTGTTCAGGAACTAAGACCTGATATGCCACATGGCCAAAGATACATTAAAAAATAGTGGTTAGAAGACCTGAATAGACATTTTCCCCAAGGAGACATATAGATGGCAAATGAAAAGATGCTCAGCATAGGTAACTGGAGAAATGCAAATCAAAACCACAGTGAATTATATACCTTTACACCTGTTAGAAGGACTATCATCAATAAGAAAACAAATAACCAATATTGGTGAGGATACAGAGAAAAGGGAATCCTAGTTCACTATTAGAGAGAAGGTAAACTGGTGGAATCACTGTGGAAAACAGCATCCAAGTTCCTAGAAAGCTAAAAAGAACTACCAGAGGATACAGTAATTTCACTCCTTGGTATATAGCAAAAGAAAAAAAAAAAAAAACACTGAATCAAAAAGATAACATGCACCCCAAGGTTCATCATTTCAGTTCAGTTCAGTCGCTCTGTCGTGTCCGACTCTTTGCAACCCCATGATCGCAGCATGCCAGGCCTCCCTGTCCATCACCAACTCCCAGAGTCCACTCAGACTCACGTCCATCGAGTCAGTGATACCATCTAGCCATCTCATCCTCTGTCGTCCCCTTCTCCTTCCCTCAATCCCTCCCAGCATCAGAGTCTTTTCCAATGAGTCAACTCTTTGCATGAGGTGGTCAAAGTACTGGAGTTTCAGCTTGAGCATCATTTCCTCCAAAGAAATCCCAGGGCTGATCTCCTTCAGAATGGACTGGTTGGATCTCCTTGCAGTCCAAAGGACTCTCAAGAGTCTTCTCCAACATTACAGTTCAAAAGCATTAATTCTTCGGCGCTCAGATTTCTTCACAGTCCAACTCTCACATCCATACATGACCACTGGAGAAACCATAGCCTTGACTAGACGGACCTTTGTTGACAAAGTAATGTCTCTGCTTTTGAATATGCTATCTAGGTTGGTCATAACTTTTCTTCCAAGGAGTAAGCGTCTTCTAATTTCATGGCTGCACTCACCATCTGCAGTGGAGCAGATTTTGGAGCCCCCAAAAATAAAGTCTGACACTGTTTCCACTGTTTCCCCATCTATTTCCCATGAAGTGATGGGACCAGATGCCATGATCTTCATTTTCTGAATGTTGAGCTTTAAGCCAACGTTTTCACTCTCCACTTTCACTTTCATCAAGAGGCTTTTTAGTTCCTCTTCACTTTCTGCCATAAGGGTGGTGCCATCTGCATATCTGAGGTTATTGATATTTCTCGCACAATCTTGATCCCAGCTTGTGCTTCTTCCAGCCCAGCGTTTCTCATGTACTCTGCATATAAGTTAAATAACCAGAGTAATAATATACAGCCTTGATGTCCTTCTTTTCCTATTTGGAACCAGGCTGTTGTTCCATGTCCTGTTCTAACTGTTGTTTCCTGATCTGCATATAGGTTTCTCAGGAGGCAGGTCAGGGCTCTGGTATTCCCATCTCTTTCAGAATTTTCCACAGTTAATTGTGATCCACAGAGTCAAAGGCTTTGGCTTAGTCAATAAAGCAGAGATACATGTTTTTCTGGAACTCTCTTGCTTTTTCCATGATCCAGTGGATATTGGCAATTTGATCTCTGGTTCCTCTGCCTTTTCTATAACCAGCTTGAACATCTGGAAGTTCACGGTTTATGTATTGCTGAAGCTTAGCTTGGAGAATTTTGTGCATTACTTTACTGTCGTGTGAGATGAGAGCAACTCTGGGGTATTTTGAGCATTCTTTGGCATTGCCTTTCTTTGGGATTGGAATGAAAACTGACCTTTTCAAGTTCTGTGGCCACTGCTGAATTTTCCAAATTTGCTGGCATATTGAGTGCAGTGCTTTCACAGCATCATCTTTCAGGATTTGAAATAGCCCAATGTTCAAAGCAGTATTATTTACAGTGCTCAAGATATGGAAGTAACCTAAAAGTCCATCAGCAGATGAATATATTAAAGAAGTATATTATACACACAAACACATACAAAGGAATACTACTCAGCCATAAAAAGAATGAAATTTTGTCATTTGGATCAACATGGACGGGCCTGGAGGTCATTATGTTTAGTGAACTAAGATGGAGAAAAACAAATACAGCATAATGTTATTTATATGTGGAATCAAAAAACAACAACAAAGATGAAACAGAAGCAGACTCACAGATATACAGTGTCACGGTCTTCATAGACCAGGACCTGGGGACTGGAGTCGACAAGAAGGACGGAGGGGACCCAAGTCTCGAGTGAAACAAGGGTACTTTATTTGCAGAAACGCATGCTTATATATTGTCAATAGAATGATTCAGTTCAGTTCAGTTCAGTTCAATTCAGGTGCTCAGTCATGTCCGACTCTTTGCGAACCCATGAGTCTTATCACACCAGGCCTCCCTGTTCATCACCAACTCCTGGAGCTTACCCAAACTCATGTGCATCGAGTCGGTGATGCCTTCCAGCCTTCTCATCCTCTGCCATCCCCTTCTCCTCCTGTCCCCAATCTCTCTGAGCATCAAGGTCTTTTCCAATGAATCAACTCTTCGCATAAAGTGGCCAAAGTATTGGAGTTTCAGCCTCAGCATCAGTCCTTTCAATGAACACCCAGGACTGGTCTCCCTTAGGGTGGACTGATTGGAACTCCTTGCAGTCCAAGGGACTCGCAAGAATCTTCTCCAGTACCACAGTTCAGAGCCATCAATTCTTCAGTGCTCAGTTTCCTTCACAGATTACTCAGCCATTAAAAAGAATGAAATTCCACCAGTTGCAACAAAATGGATAATCATTTAAGTAAAAGATCACTGAAGGGAGTCACTGAAGGGAATCTAAGCAGGTGCTCTTTCCCATGATCTCAGTCCTGAGAACTGTGTGCAGCTCTGCTCGTTCCTGTTTTTCAGGAACTGATGAGAAACAGAGTCCTTGAGTAATTGCACACAAAGAAAGGAAACGTATTTGATCCCTTAAAGTTACAAGTCCCCTGACAATACAGAAAGAAGCGGTGGTTACCAATTGGGGGAGGGGAGAGGGGAGAGGCAGGATAGAGGTAGGGCAGTAAAGCACAAATGATAAAATATATAGGCTACAAGGATCTATTGTATGGCACAGGGAGCATAGCCAGTATTTTACAGTAACTTTAAATGGAGTATGTGTGTGCTGTGCTTAGTCGGTCAAGTTGTGTCCCACTCGGCAACCCCATGGACAGTAGCCTGCCAGGATTCTCTGTCCATGGGGATTGTCCAGACCAGAATAGTAGAGGGGGTTGCCATGCCCTTCTCCAGGGGATCTTCCAAAGCCAGGGATCGAACCCAGGACTCCCACTTTGCAGATGGATTCTTTACCAGCTGAGACACCAGGGAAGACCAAGAACATTGAAGATTCCCCCAGAGAATCTTCCCAACTCAGGAATCGAACTGGGATCTCCTGCAGTCCAAGAACACTGGAATGGGGAGCCTGTCCCTTCCCCAGGGGATCTTGTGGACCCAGGAATCAAACCAGGGTCTCCTTCATTGCAAGATAGATACTTTCCCAGCTGAGCTCCCCTCAAGGCCGTTAAATGGGAGTAGCATCTAGAAAAATTGGGAATCGCTATGCTGCACAGCTGAAATGAAGAGTACCACAAATGAACTACACTGCAAAATGAAGTTAAAGAAAGAAACACATGGTGATGACAGGGCAGGGCTGTCAGCAGTGTGGCAGAAAGTGAAAGCAGCTCCCTGGCCCCCCAGGGGTGGAAGAAGGCAGAAGGTGCACCTACCTGGCCTGGTACGGGCCCAGCAGAGAGGGGCAGGTGCCCAGGCAAGGCAACAGAAGTGCAGCTGGCTCAGACTGGCTATCAGATAACTTAGTGGTGTGCCAGGAGTGTGGCTTCCAGCTCAGCTCATTCTTCCTGGAGAAAAAGAAAAAGATGCAGGTGACTCAGGAACTTCACACCAAGGACCATTTCCTGCCAAGAAAGGACTGAGAGGTGGAAATCATTTGTGTGACTCATGGCATCACTGTCAGGTGCTTCCTGTTAACATCTGGGCACCAGCATTTCTGGTACAATTTCCTTACTGGAGATCTGACCTGAGCACAGTGTGACAATCACTGGCTCCCAGGGGCAAACCAGCCCTGAGGCTGCCAAAATTATTTTTTTAAAACATGTTTTAAAGTTGTTTTTTAATTTTTTTTGGCATATGGAATCCTGGTTTCCTGACTGGGGATAAAGCCCACAGCCCTTGCACTGGAAGCTGGGCTGTAACCACTAGACTGCCAGGGAAGTCCGCCAAATTTCTTCTAGGTAAGAAAATACATACATCTTGCCTTCCCTTTCCTATCTTCCCAACAAAAACCACAGCAGCATCTTTTGTCTTTCCCATGTCAGTACAACTTTGAAGACACCCTTGGCCTCCTTGAAGAGAGGGCATGTGCTGCAGAAAGCTGAGTGGGGTGCCACAGTGTTTGGTGCATTTATTTATCCACTCACTTAACTTAAGTGAACATGTCTGTCCTGGAGTCAACAGGGAGTGTGTGTGTGTGTGTGTGTGTGTGTGTGTGTCTGTGCTCATCATTCAGTCATATGTGAGTGTGTGTGTATCTGTGTTAGTCACTCAGTCATATTGCAAACCCATGGACTGTAGCCTGCCAGGCTCCTCTGTCCATGGGATTGGTGTGTTTGTGTCTATGCTAGTCACTCAGCTGTATCGGACTCTTTGCAACCCCATGGACTGTAGCCCTCCAGGCTCATCTATCCATGGGATTCTCCAGGCAAGAATATTGGGTGGGTTGCCATTCCCTCCTCTGGAGGATTTTTCTGACTCAGGGCTCGAATCTTGCATTGCAGTCAGATTCTTCATCATCTGAGCCACCAAGGAAGTGCTAACTGGGACCACTGCACACGCATTGTTCTGAGACTGTCAGAGTTCAGTGGGGACTCTGTGTGTGTGTGTGTGTGTGAGAGAGAGAGAGAGAGAGAGAGATTCAGTCATATCCAAATCTTTGCAAACCCAGACTCCTCTGTCCATGGGATTGGTGTGTGTGTGTGTGTGTGTGTGTGTGTGTGTTTGTCACTCAGTCTTAGCTCACTCTTTGAAACCTCTTGGACTCTAGCCCACCCGGCTCCTCTCTGTTCGTGGGATTCTCCAGACAAGGATACTAGACTGGGTTGCCATTCCCTTCTCCAGAGATCTTCCCAATCCAGGGATTGAACCCCGGTCTCTTGCATTGCAGGAAGATTCTTTACCATCTCAGCCACCAGGGAAGCCCTAATGGGGACCAGTGAACACGTATCGCCCTGAGCCTGTCATAGTGTCTGAAGTCATCTAAGGGACCCCATGGTGAGCATCCTCATGCTCTGGACCAGCAGGCTCCAGTCCATTCCTACCAGGGCTTTTGAATTTGGCAGGAGCCTTCCCTTCCCCCACCATGTTCACCAACATCCATGATGGCTTATTATCATTTGACCACATGTGCCCAGGTGTTGCAAATCTTTGCAGCTGCCATTATGAATGTCACAGAGGCTCCAGTGCAAGCTACTGGGTGAGGAGACGGTGCACATATGCCTCTCCTCCTCCTGCAATTTAAGACAGGTCTAGCCTTGCCATGGGCAACTTCAAATCGGAGCTAAAGGGCACAGCTGAGCCTCCAAGTACCTGATTCATGTCAAACATTCTTCCAACAGGCAAGAAGAGTAAAGATTCTTATACAGTAATGAATATTAATGAAAATCAAAAAACTATTTATAACACAAACCTTCTAATTACTCAGATAATTAACGAGGGGAAAAAAAATCTATGAGTGCCACAAATGTAGAAAGTGTTGACTTGACTGCCCATGAATTGAAGCAGAGAACGGATGAATCCATTGCACCTCAGGAGTAAAGGGATCATAAAACCAAGACTGTACCTCATAGAGTTTCTCAAAATCCTCATAAGGAAGCTTCTGGCCATGTGAACTTCATTTTCAGAAGGTTTTTCTCTGTGCTATAATATCCAGAATGTCTTTCATCTTCCTTCACAGGTAATCAATGAAGGGAGAAAACTAGGCAGCCTGCAGGCAAAGGAAAGAGAGGCTCAGAAAAGCAAAGGCCTCACACTGTGTGGCAACTTATTGCAACTCTGTAACTAGAAAGAGTGGGAAACCAGGTGGTTTACTGAGGGAGTCTTCAGAGTGAGAGGAGCAAATGTTTCTCATTCTATTTTAAAAGTTAATATAGGCAGACCACAGAGATATTCTAAGTTGGGTTCCAGACCCTGACAATGAAGCAAATATTGTAATAAAGCTAGACATAGGAATGCTTTGGTTTCCCAGTGCATATAAAATTGTGTTTACACTACACTTGAGTGTACCAAGTCTGCAATAATATGTCTAAGAAAACAATGTACAGATCTTATTTGAAATTAAAAAATGCTAACCATCATGGGCCTTCTGGGTCTTAGTAGTAATGTGAGTAAAATCAAGAATCACTGACCACAGATACCATAACAAACATGATGGTAAAAAAAAGTTTGAAATACTGTGAGGATTACCAAAATGTGAGACACAAGAAGACAAAGTGAGCAAGTACTGTTGGAAGAATGTCACTAACAGACTAACTAGTGGCACTTAACAGCTTGAGACGGCTGCCACAATTTTTAATCTGTTAAAAACAAACCAAAACACCAGGATCTGCGAAGCACAATTCAGCCAAGAATGTCTACACCTGGGTTTCACAGGTGGCTCAGTGGTCAAGAGGCAACCTGCCAATGAAAGGAGACTCAGGAGATGCAGCTTCCATCCCTAGGTCGGGAAGATCCCTTGGAGAAGGAAATGGCAACCCACTCCCATATTCTTGCCTGGGAATCACATGGACAGAGAAGCCTGGGGTGCATGGGATCACAAAGAATCAAACCTTGACTAAACAACAAGGTCTATGCACAGATACTTGTTTCTACTTTGAGAAGACACAGCCAATGTTCACAGTCCTAATTAAGGCTTTTAAAANTATTTTAAAAGTTAATATAGGCAGACCACAGAGATATTCTAAGTTGGGTTCCAGACCCTGACAATGAAGCAAATATTGTAATAAAGCTAGACATAGGAATGCTTTGGTTTCCCAGTGCATATAAAATTGTGTTTACACTACACTTGAGTGTACCAAGTCTGCAATAATATGTCTAAGAAAACAATGTACAGATCTTATTTGAAATTAAAAAATGCTAACCATCATGGGCCTTCTGGGTCTTAGTAGTAATGTGAGTAAAATCAAGAATCACTGACCACAGATACCATAACAAACATGATGGTAAAAAAAAGTTTGAAATACTGTGAGGATTACCAAAATGTGAGACACAAGAAGACAAAGTGAGCAAGTACTGTTGGAAGAATGTCACTAACAGACTAACTAGTGGCACTTAACAGCTTGAGACGGCTGCCACAATTTTTAATCTGTTAAAAACAAACCAAAACACCAGGATCTGCGAAGCACAATTCAGCCAAGAATGTCTACACCTGGGTTTCACAGGTGGCTCAGTGGTCAAGAGGCAACCTGCCAATGAAAGGAGACTCAGGAGATGCAGCTTCCATCCCTAGGTCGGGAAGATCCCTTGGAGAAGGAAATGGCAACCCACTCCCATATTCTTGCCTGGGAATCACATGGACAGAGAAGCCTGGGGTGCATGGGATCACAAAGAATCAAACCTTGACTAAACAACAAGGTCTATGCACAGATACTTGTTTCTACTTTGAGAAGACACAGCCAATGTTCACAGTCCTAATTAAGGCTTTTAAAAACAAATAAAAGCACAGTGGAAAAGGTTGTACCCACAAGCTCTAAGTGAGGAACTGGGGCTACTGTGGACAGTGAAATTTTCCTAAAATGTGTGTGCTCTTGTCAGATCTTCAGACTTTCCTGAAATATAATAAACATATTTGGGAATCAAGGGAGGTTCCCTGATAGATCAGCTGGTAAAGAATCCACCTGCAATAAAGGAGGTCCTGGTTCAATTTCTTGGGTCAAGACGATTCCCTGGAGAAGGGATTAGCTACCCATCCACTCCAGTATTCTTGGGCTTCTCTTGTAGCTCAGCTGGTAAAGAATCTACCTGCAATTCAGGAGACCTGGCTTTGATCCCTGGGTTGGGAAGATGCCCTGGAGAAGGGAAATGCTACCCATTTAAGTATTCTGGCCGGGAGAATTTTCCCTGGACTGTCCATAGGGCCACAAAGAGTCAGACATGACCCAGCGATTTTTACTTTTCACGTAGTTTGTCAGCCCTGCTGGTGGCTAAACAGCAGAGTTTTGTTTTGTTTTGTTTTTGTTTGTTTGTTTGTTTCCTTCTTCTTTTTTAAAATAATGTATTTATTTTTTTATATTTATTTATTTAGCTGCATTGGATCTTAGTTGTGGCATGCCAGGATGTTTGTTGCATCAGGTGGCATCTTTCCTTGCATCTAGTTGTGGTGTTCAAGTTTCCTTGCTGCACAAAATATGGGATCGTGTTTCCACAACCAGGGGTTGTACGGGCATCTCCTGAGTTGCAAGGCAACTGCAACGACTGCACAGCTGGGGAAGTGGCCCCTGGAGTTGTCTGGATGAGAGATAGGAGGGCGTTTGGCTGAGAGCTGGTCTCTGACATTACAGTCATTGGGACCAGGTTGGGCAGGACAGCACAGGGGACCAAACTCTCCGCCACCACCTAGAGTTCTCAGGTGGAATAGACACAGGAGGGGCGATATAAGACATTCATCTCAGACTTGTGTTTCTTCTATAGAATATAAACACTCGGTGGTGGTGGTGGTGTAGTCGCTAAGTCGTGTTTGACTGTTGCGAATCCATGGACAAAGGATCTTGGCATGCAGGCTCCAGTCCATGAGATTCTCTAGGCAAGAATACTGGAGTGGGTTTCTATTTCCTTCTCCAATAAATATTTGAGTGGCTTTCAACCACCAGGAGACTGCCAGCGTGGGACCTTTGAGACATCGGCTGCACGGTGCACAGGCCACAAGTGAACTAGTGAAGTTGCTCGGTCATGTCCGGCTCTTTGTGATACCGTGGACTGTAAGCTTACCACGCTCCTCCGTTCATGGGATTTTCTCCAGGCAAGAGTCGGTTGCCATTTCCCTTCTCCAGGGCATCTTCCTGATCCCAAGGATCAAACCCAGGTCTCCCGCATTGCAGGGAGATGCTTTTCAGTTGAACAACCAGCCACAGGCCACAGGATGTGCCAAATCAGGCGAGTAAGATGCCCCAGTGTGAGTGGAGAAGGGATACCTGCTCAGGGTTAACCGCCTCATGTGGATAGGTAGGGAAGACCCACACCTAAGCTAAAGTGCCCTTGAGCCCTCAGGGAGGAAGAGCCCCCAGAAGACATTAGACGGGAGTGGACCTGAGTGCTATGGAAGGAATGCCGCCCTTTCTCACTGTGGGCCACAGCCAGACACAAGCCAGCTTGGCTGCGGAAGACCAGCAATGATGTCTGCCCCTTTCTGGGAGGGAGGAGGATGGGATAACTCAGACTAGCGATATGCAAAGCCATGCAGGCAGTGATGCTCGGGAGAAAAGAACACAGATCTGGCTGTTACAGGGAGGTGCTGACACCCCTGGTGCGGGAAGCTCTGAACTCCAGCAGCTCTGCAAACGGAATGGCACTGAGTCCAAGCCATGCCCACTGGAAGACTAACAGTGTGACTGGTCAGCCCAAGAAATAGAAGAGACATTCTTTCTACTCCAATGTCTACTGCAGCTTGGACATCTTACAAAAAATATGCATATTGTAGAAAATATGGCACATTTAAAAACTAGAAGGCAGGTAAGACAACAAAGGAGAGTAACCTAAAGATGACCATGAGTAACATCTCTCTGCATCTTTTTCTCCCTGTTTCAGATAGTTCAAAAAATCCTGAAGGCTTGGTGGGGTCTTTCTCTCTGCAGCCTTCTGGGTTGGATGAGCATTTCTCCATGCCACTGTCACTCTTCTAAAATGTCTTCCTTTTGGCTGTGTGACATACATGATCCTAGTTCCTGATCTGGGATCAAACCTAGGTCTTCTGCATTGGAAGCAGAGAGTCTTAACCACTGGGCCACCAGGAAAGTACCTGAAGTGTCACTTTTAATATGGCCTAGTATTCCTTCCATGTAAATGCTGAAAAGCTATAGTGTTGACGAGTAAAACACTAGCTTGTCTAGTTTCCAAATCAAATTATCTGTCCTAAGGTGGGTTCCCTGAAACCTTTTCCACAAAGTGAAAGAAAGTGAAGTTGCTCAGTCATGTCTGACTCGTTGCAACCCCATGAACTGTAGTCTACCAGGCTTCTCTGTCTGTGGGATTTTCCAGGCAAGAGTACTGGAGTGGGTTACCATTTCCTTCTCCAGGAGATGTTTCCAACCCAAGGATTGAACCTGGGTATCCTGCATTGTAGGCAGACGCTTTACCATCTGAGCCACCAGGGAAGCTCAGAGTGCACACCAAAATTAATCTCAGTTTGAAAAATAAACTGTAGCCCACTGGGCTCCTCTGTCAATGGGATTTCCAGACAAGAATAGTGGAGTGGGTTGGCATTTCCTTCTCCAGGGATCTCCCCAACCCAGGGAACAACCTCAGGTCTCCTGCACTGTGGGCAGACTCTGCCAGAGCTCTGAGCCACAAGGGAATCCCAGTATATTTTGTTACTAAAAGTAATTTTTCATGGAAGGTAGTGTATTTTTTTAAGGAAGAGGTTTAGATCACAAATATTAAAAATGCTAGGAAACCACTGAAACTTAAGAATGGATCTAGATATTGAAAATTCATTTTTTAAAAGGAATTATTAAAATAAGCACTTGAGTGAAATGTTCACAATCTCACAGACTTCTTCTCTCAAAAATAAATAAATAAATAATCACATGAGTCCTGGGTTATTTTCCTAACCTTTCTAAATGCAACAAAACAGCCGCTGCCTCAGAATATAAACACAGCCTGCATTTGGTCCCTGCAAGCATGGTAGGCCTGACAATATTGGGTCTGCAGGCTGGGAGGCCAGTGAGGAAGGCAGGGCCTGGCTGGACACCATGACGGGGAACCACAGGGTGTGTGGGCTGCAGGTGAGACTGGCCATGGGAAGACTTCTTAGGAAATAAAATTGACAGTGATGCTTGAGGACATCTTAAAAGCAAGAGTCGGAGTGGATGGCAGTGGGGAGGTCCTTGAAGATAAAAGGAGAGCCTGGAAAGTCCTGCAAATGCTTCCCACTGAGAACTAGAGACAGAGAGGTCTGAGTACTGGGTACTACCGAGATGAACTCCAGGCAGGGAGCCCCTAGAGCTTTGGGAGGCAAGGTGATAGAGGTCTGTGTGATACTGACAGTGTGCCTGGGCTGGAGAAGAGCAAAACTGCAAACAACCTTTTTATTAAGTTTTTTGAAATCAGCAAAAGCACCACCCAACAGACACTAGGAGAAGACTCTTGAGAGTCCCTGGCACTGCAAGGAGATCCAACCGGCCCATCCTAAAGGAGATCAACCCTGAATCAGAAGAACTGATGCTGAAGCTGAAGCTCCAATACTCTGGCCACCTGATGTGAACTGACTAATTGGAAAAGACCCAGATGCTGGAAAGAGTGAAGGTGGGAGGAGAAGGCGGTTACAGAGGATGAGATGGTTGGATGGCATCAGCAACTCGATGGACATGAGTATGAGCAAACTCCATGAGATGGTGATGAACAGGGAGGCCTGATGTGCTACAGTCCAAGGAGTCACCAGAAGTCAGAAAAAAACTGAGCTATTGAACCACAGATAATGAATGAAGCCTTGCCCTGAGCTGCAGCTGCCTTCCTGTCCTGGTCAAGCCTCTCCATCTCCACAGCTGTCTCTGCCTCCCACAACTCCAAGGTCCCTGCAACTCAGCTCTGCAATCAGGCCCTCACTCTGCAACCCTCAGGTGTTCCCAGCAGCCAGGGAGTGACACTCAGTTCCCTGAAGAGCTGTTGTGTACTCCTGTGTGGGCTGCCTGTGATGGCAGAAAGCCTGGCTATTCAGAGGCAAGGAAGGATCTAGGTTAGATGCACAGCTCTAGCCACAGGCTAACCCCTACCCCCACCCCGAGCATCTCCTCATCCAGCCTCTTTAGGAGGCCCTGGCATCACTGACAGAGGTCCACATCTGTGTTTCCAACCTGGCTCAGTCCTCAGAGGACAGTTCAATTCAGACGTTCACTTCCAGCCCTCCCTCCTCACATCAGGGCCACTACTTGTCAGAGCTTTCCTGGTGTCTGCCCATCACCTCATCAGCTGCCAGCGCCCCAAGGGCAAGAACCAATGGTATGACGTTGGTCTCCCGGCTGGAGTGCTTCCGATATATCTGAATGAATAAAAAAACACACATCAGAGTCATCTGTTTAGTGGCTGAGTGTTCTCGGCTCCCTCCCCACATGCAGTGATCTGACAACACATCATTATTGGTGAAAGGTGATAAAAGGCCAGTAATTCCTGCCTTTATACACAAGGAGAAAGAGGCACAGATAAAAATTCTCCAGTGACCTCAATGGCAGAAAATGACACCAGACATCAAAGCAGCATTTTAGGCAAATGCCTTGGCTGAGTAGCAGCATTTGCGTGATATCAAAGCTTCAGGGTTCCACTCCATGAAGCTAGGAAACCCCTTATCTGTCCCCTAGCCAAGACAAGCTCATACTTGTCTTGGACACTCATGTTCCCCAGGTGTATTCGCAGGAAAGACCACATAGATATGTCACACAATGAACACAGGCAGTAGGGGAAGAGACACAATGACTGGTGCCAGAGTCCAGCTCCAGCAGCCAGGGATTCAACCTGAAGGGATGGATGGGCAGTGTCGACGAGAAACTGAGGCAGCCTCTCAGTTTTTTTGGACTGCCTGTTTATTTCAAGCTTATGATTCTCTTTTATAATTTTACAAAAGCACTGGGTCAGAATTTGATATTTTTAGTTCCCCTGACCCAGATTTTTTTTTTTTTTTTTTCAAAAATCATTGTTGACCCTCAAAAGGAGTGCCTTCTTCAGCGCTTCTCATATCTACTTTTTCTCATGTGTCCTTGTGAATACACTGTAACTCATGCTAATGTCTGGGCTGCATACCACATTCCTCATTTTAATTCTTATCTTTCTAAGTCCTGTTTGCCCCCAGTATCCTAAGCTCACTATTTCTTAGAAAGGGCTTCTAGCTAATAATATCTCTAAAGTCCCTAATTTCTATAAGCTATAGTAGAATATGCTAACATTACAATAATCCTTAAATCTTTAGCTTCTCACTATTTTAATTATTCCTAAGCCCTAAATTTAGCAAACTCCTTTGCCATGAACACTTTTCTCACAAGTAGGCTTCAGATAGGGATCCCTCCCATGGTCTCAAGCTGTGGCCTCTGTGCTCACCCTGGAACACTCTTTTGTAAAAGTCCTTGAACAAATGTCAGTGATTAACTTTATGAATTATTCTTTGAGCACAGCTGCAGAAAGCTTTATGCCTTCTCATGCTCCTCTCAAAAACAATAAGCACTTTAATACTCTCTTCAGTCACCTCAGCTAAGGAAAGGGAAAAACAAGTCAGAATCACAAAGCCTAACTCCTTCATTCTGGGCCTGTGCCTACGGAACAAAGAGAAGGGGTTTAGGCCGTGCCTCTATTTTTTCAGTAATGCCTAATGCAGCTCCTGGCAATGTTCATGGTTGGAAGCATCAATATAGTGAAAATGAGTATACAACCTAAAGCAATCTATAGATTCAATGCAATCCCTATCAAGCTACCAACAGTATTTTTCACAGTACTATAACAAATAATTTCACAATTTGTATGGAAATAGCAAAACCCTCTAATAACGAAAGCAATCTTGAGAAAGAAGAATAAACCTGGAGGAATTAACCTGCTTGACTTCAAGCTATACTACAAAGCTATAATCATCAAGACAGTATGGTACTGGCACAAAGACAGAAATATAGATCAATAGAACACAATAGAATGCCCAGAGATAAAGCCACACACCTAGGGACAACCTCTCTTTGATGAGGGAGGCAAGTATATACAATGGAAAAAAATGACAAACTGTTTAACATGTGGTACTGAGAAAATTGGTCAACCACATGTAAAAGAATGAGCCTAGCAATGAGGTAATATCTCATGCTGGTCAGAATGGATACTATCAAAATTCTACAAAAAATAAATTCTGGAGATGGTGTGGAGAAAAGAGAACCCTCTTACACTGTTGTTGGGACTGCAAACTAGGACAGGCACTATGGAGAACAGTGTAGAGATTAGTTTAAAAAACTAGAAACAGAGCAGCCATATGACCTAGCAATCCCACTACTTGGAATACACACCAAGGAAAACAGAATTGAAAGAAACACATGTACCCCAATGTTCATCACAGCACTGTTTATAATAGCCTGGACATGGGTGCAACCAAGATGTCCATTGGGAGACATGTGGATAAGAAATCTTTGGTACGTATACACAATGGAATATTACTCAGCCAGTAAAAAGAATTCATTTGAATCAGTTCTAATGAGGGTGGATTAAACTGGAGCCTTACTATACAGACTGAAGCAAGTAAGAATGAAAAACACCAGTACAGTATACTAATGCACATATATGGAATTTAGAAAGATGGTAACAATGACCCTATATGTGAGATAGGAATGTAGACCCAAATGTACAGAACAGTCTTTTGGACTCTGTAAGAGAAGGCGAGGGTGGCATGATTTGAGAGGACAGTACTGAAACATGTATATTATCATAATTGAAACAGATCTCCAGTTCGGGTTCGATACATGAGCCAAGGTGCTTAGGGCTGATGCACTGAGATTATCCTGAGGGATGGGATGGGGAGGGAGGTGGAAGGAATGTTCAGCATCAGGAACACATGTAAACCTATGGCTGATTCATGTCAATATATGGAAAATGCACTGCAATATTTTAAAGTAATAAGCCCCCAATTAATATAAATCATTTTTTAATGTACTTAAAAAAAAAAAAAAAGCCTGCCAGGTTTCTCCGGTGATCCAGTGGCTTAAGAATGAGCTTGTCAATGCAGGGGACATGTGTTTGATCCTTTGTCTGAGGAGATCGCACATGCTATGAAAGTAGATAATCCTGTTTGCCCCAACTACCTAACCTGGGCACCCTAGAGCTTCTGCTTTGCAATAGAAGGAAGTACCATGAGAAGCTAGCTCACTGAAATGAAGAGTAATCCCCACTTACTGCAACTTGAGAAACTTTGTGCACAGAATGAAGACTCAGTGCAGCCATAAATAAATAAATTCTAAAAATTATAAATAAATAAATTATAGATTTTTAAATTTCTTCCATGTTATATGAAATTCTTGTATTTCATTGANGTAGCCCACCAGGATCCTCTGTCCATGGGATTCTCCATCAAGAATACTGGAGTGGATTGCACTTCTATCTCAAAGGAATCTTCCTGATTCAGGGATGGAACCCTGGATTGGCAAGTGGATTCTTTACCCACTGAGACACCAGCAAAGCCCAACCCAGCCACAGCAACACTAAAAATGCTTTGTCCAAACTACCCGAAATCTTGGCGCATATATCCAATTGTTGAAGATGTGATTTCCATCAACTTGATGTTTTTATAAAGGTACCAATCAAATTTTCTGGCTACATTTCAACCCTATAATGAATATTTTGGTAAAGGTACCACAGACACTCAAAGAAGCAACCATTAACATGACTAAGTTAAAAAAAAAAAAAAGTACAACTATTAACTAAATATAAATATAAATGAACAAGACTAAATATAACATAACTAAATCTAAGCTACAGAGTCAGTGAGTCTTAAGGGTGTGCAAACAAAAATATGTGCAACATTCTCTGAGTGCCTTAATATATTAGAAGCCATCACCTTTTCCACACCACATTTCAGCAACATCACTTGTATGCCTTTCAATGGAAAATAAATCTTAGCTGTTTACCATTCTCTTGTCTCAGAATAGGAGAAACCTCACATAATTAACCTGATTCATTTGCTTAAACCATACAGTAAGTATACATCTAAAAAGAAGCACCCTTTCCCCAAATAAAGCAATTATGTTCCATGTGTTTTTCCCCCTCCTGATTTTATTTAATAAAAACAAGTCTGATCTATGTGGTGTTTCTTGTTCCTCTCCCGATTTTATGTAATAAAAACAATGACAGAAAACAGCCCAAGCAAGTCAACATCTGTCCAATATAAACCCATGGGCTTATATTTTAACAAGAAAATAAGCATAGTAGCCACTAGCCATAAGCCCCCAAATGGTCAAAACAGCAGCATTTCCCCTGAAATGTGAATGAAGGGTTTCAGACCACTCTGCAGAAGCATCCCTAGTAAGACAGACACCCCGGAACTTGCAGAGTTTCTGCCTGAGGAAGAGCTCTCCAGGAGGGGGAGGGGAGAAGAGAGGAAGAGTAGAAGGGAGGAGAGGGGGAGAAAGGGAGAAGGAGGAAAGAAGGGGGGA
>SJYH01006856.1:13796-25393 GCA_006408735.1 Sylvicapra grimmia | reverse complement strand
AAGAAGGGAGGGGAGGGGCAGAAAGGAGGGGAGAAGGGGAAGAGGGGGAGGGGAGAAGGGACAAGGAGGAGACACAACTTACCAGTCCTAGCCACCCCTCTCCTATTGCAGGTTCAGGAGTATCTGCTTTCATCACTGCTGGGGCCATACACAGAGGTGCCTGCTCAAGGACAGTTCCAAAGAGCCAGTGGCAGAGGGGAGGCCGGAAACGATGCTGGCTCGGTGGGTGCCGGGGACTCACCGCAGCTCAGGGCTGTGGAGAAACACGCACATGTGGCAGGAAAACTGCTCTGAGCAGGCGGACATGCTGTCACTGGAGCAGACACCTACCTGCTTTAAAAGTGTCACCATGCCACCATGTCTGGCTAACCCTCACTGCCTCCAGCAAAAACCTGCCTCCCTGGGTGTTAATCTTCTCCTGAATGTGAGCTTAGTGAATGGAAGGCTTTAAGGCTTCCAGCAAAGAGGCAGAAAGTAACAAAGAATCTGCCTTATGGACAGTGTGGTCCTGGCAAAACGGCTCACAGCAGTGGGTGGATGGCTTAAGAGTGAGATGAAGAATAAAGTGGCAGGTGAGGTTCATTGTAAACAAAACTCATATTTACCAGATAAATGTGGCAGAAGGACGAAAAGAGCTATTCCAAGCCTCACACAGTATGGTTTATGGCATGATACTCAGAAGACATTTTCTGAACGGTGATTGAAATTCCATGCATTCCTAAAAGGGACTTGAGGATGGTGGATGAGGTTCTGGCGCTATGCACGCAGGGTTTTTAGTTCATGTTTGACAACACGCAGCAGACACAGCCTGAACACAGCGCTGGCAAGAACTCCCCCTTCCTTAGTGTATTTCCAACAGAGAAAGGTTTACAAACGTTGTTAATCAGGAAAACTCTGCAAGTGACCCAATTTTGGGTCTTAACCTTTTCCAAGCACATTTGCTTAAGCTAATGGGACTTCAGTGGTGCTCAGGGAAATACTGGTGGCCCTCAGCAAAATACCAGAGGCCCTCAGGGAAATACCAGTGGCCCTCAGAGAAATACCAGTGCCCATATCCCTCCCACACCTGCCCATCGGGATGTGCAGGGTGGGGAAGATAGCACAGGTGACAGGAGTACCAGAGACAGACTGAAGAAGAGGTTCCCAAATCCGCCTGAACTTCCCTGTGTATAGCAGTTCCCTGGCCAACAAAGAGAACAACAAGGCACCCAGGAGGAAGTCCAGCGGCTTCCCCTGCTCCATGGGTCCTCTGACTCCCCAGAAGATGCCAGGATAAGCCTGGGTGTCTTGGAGGAAGACGTAAGTGAACCCCCGGGGCTCCTGTGACCCTTCTTTGTTCCCAGACAAGACAACCTTGGGAGGGAGGCCGTGCTAGTTCTCACCTGACTTGGAAAAAAGCTTGGCTGAGGACAGACAATGAGTTGGGTTCCTGGCCCCCAAGGCATCACCCTCTCTGCCCCAGCTTCTAAATGATGACAAGATACATGGGGCCTGGGGCCCAAGAAACCAGATACTCCCACTTTGTGAAGCCAGCCCACGACCATCCTCACTGGCCCCTGGGCACTCTGCTCTCGGCAAGGACGAGGAGGACAAACACAGCTGATGTCACCAGAGGAAAGGAAGTATGTCCACCACAATTCCCACTTTGGGACTGCCCTGGTGGTCCAGTGGTGAAGAATCTGCCTGCCAATGCAGGGGACGTGGGTTCGATCCCTGGTCCGGGAATATCCACCAGGCAACTAAGCCCATGTGTGACCACTACTGAGCCCACGCTCAGAAACCAGAGAAGCCACTGCAATGAGAAGCCCATGTACCACAAGTAGAACAAACCACGTCCCACCAGCTCGCAGCAACTAAAGACAAACCTGTGCAACAATGAAGACCTGGCATAACTCCCTCCTGTCAAAAGAAAACAGAACACCAAATAGGCCAAATCAACCAACCAGAAAAAAATGCCCACATTGTTCACAAAGCCTGTTTCACCTTGAGGTTCACACATGCCTTTCTGCAGAACCTCCCAGAACAACCCAACCTGCACTAGCCACTCTAACCATCAGGACTCTAAGCTCTTCTCAGTCTTTATCAGAAAAGCCATCTTTTCTTAAGGTGCCTGTGGTGGTTAGGTCCTTAAGTGTTAAAAGAAGTACCTCTACCATCTGGTCAACCTCCAACATTGGATTACTTCTGTGTTGGTGGCTCAGTCAATGAATTAACTGCAAAGTGACTTTACAAGCTAATGACTTAAAAAAAAAAAAAAGAAAAGAGAGAGAGTGAGTACTTGATCTGTGTGGAGTTCTACATGGAATCTGAATCTCCTGCATTGCAGGTGGTCTCTTTACCTGACTGAGGCACCAGGGAAGCCCCAAACATATAACAGTAGAAAACTGCTCTTTTCAGAGATACAAATCAGATTATTTATTGCCTTACTCTTGGAAGGAAAGTTATGACCAAATTAGGCAGTAGATTATATTAAAAGGCATAGATATTACTTTGTTAGCAAAGGTCTGTCTAGTCAAGGCTATGGAAAAACATCTCTCATGGATGTGAGAATTGGACTATAAAGAAAGCTGAATGCAGAAGAATTGATGATTTTGAACCCTGGTGTTGGGGAAGAGATTTGAGAGTCCCTTGGACTGCAAGGAGATCCAATCAGGCCATCCTAAAGGAGATCAGTCCTGAGTGTTCATTGGAAGGACTGATGTTGAAGCTGAAACTTCAATAATTTGGCCACCTGATGTGAACAGCTGACTCATTTGAAAAGACCTTGATGTTAGGAAAGATTGAAGGCAGGAGGAGAAGAGGATGACAGAGGATGAGATGGTTAGATGGCATCACCGACTCAATGGACATGAGTCCAGGTAAACTCTGGGAGTTGGTGGACAGAGAGGCCTGGCATCCTGCGGTTCATGCTGTCTCAAAGGGTCAGACAAGACGCAGTGACTGAACTGAACTGAGGGATGGAGACAGATAAGAATGGTCAGATTAAACAGAGAAGAATGTGAGCTCTGCAGGTGGTGCAGGGATAAAGAACCTACTGCCAATGCAGGAGACACAGGACCTCTGGGTCACAGGTTCAATCGCACAGGCTCAACCTCTGGGTTGGGAAGATCCCCTGGAGAAAGGAATGGCAACACACTGCAGTATTCTTTCCTAGAGAATTCCACAGACAGAGGAGCCTGGAGAGCTACAGTACGTGGGGTCGCAAAGAGTCAGACATGACTGAGTGACCAAACAGAGAAGGATACACATTATTGATTTAAGAACACAATTTTAAAAGCACTCACAGAACTTCCTGGGCATTCCCAGTGGTTAAGGAATCCTAGTGGCTAAGACTCCATGCTCCCTATGTAGGGGGCCCAGGTTCAATCCCTGGTCAGGGGACTAGGTCCCACATGCTGAAACTAACACTTGGCACAGCCAAACAAATCAATATTTTTTTAGTTAAAAATATAACTTAGTATGGAGTTTTAAAAGTCTTTACTATGTGCATCATCAGGATTTAAAGCAGGAATTCACCATGTGTCAGGTGACAGCAACGATCCTAATATTAACTAATTCCCTAGTTTATAAAATTCACCAGTTTATAAAATTCCATCATCAGTTCAGTTCAGTTCAGTCGCTCAGTTGTGTCCAACTCTTTGCAACCCCATGAATCACAGCACCCTTCTAAACAAAAACCATTTCAGAGTTTTCTAATTGGCAAAATAATACCTCCCTGTGTGCATGTTCTGTCACTCACTCCTGTCAGACTCTCTGTGACCCCATGTTCTGTAGCCTGCTGGGCTCCTCTGTCCATGAGATTCTCCAAGCAAGAACACTAGAGTGGGTTGCCATTTCCTCCTCCAGGGGGTCTTCCCGACTCAAAGATCAAACCTGTACCTTATGCAGTGGCAGGCAGATTCTTTACCACTGAGCCACCTAAGAAGCCCAAATAATACCTATACACAGTATTAAAATTTAATATAAAACTAGATAAAAAATTTTAAAATAGTTGTTTGTTATTCAAAGTGTGTGTGTATGTGTGTTTAAAGCATCTAAACCAACCACTCGTTTTGGTTTTCTAATGTGTGATACATATTACTTAGATTCCTAAGCTCAGTCACTCAGTTGTCTCTGAGTTTTTGTGACCCCATGGATTGTATAGCTCACCAGGCTCCTCTGTTCATGAGGTTTTCCAGGCAGGAATACTAGAATGGGTTGCCATTTCTTTCTCCATGTTACTTAGGTCACTAAGCCCTTCCAAACTAGATAATCATTCTGCACACCTGTAACTTAAAAGGAACCCAGGTATGAAGAATGTAAAAGTGAGAGTCTACACTGGGGGCTCCCCTCCACCATTCAGTGTCCAAATCTGAGCAGACACCTGCTTTTCCCCACCAGCAAGCAGGCCCTCAGGCCTCATCTCACTTCTCCCACCACCAGTTCTCATGGCTTGTGCTCTGAACAGAATTCAGATTTTCTTGTTTTCAGACACTTACATATGTTCCTCGAATTCAGAACAAGCCTCTGAAGACATGGAAGGATGTCCCACCTCACTCCCACAAACAGAAATGTCTATTTCAAACAACAAAAGCATCTGTCACCTATCCCATCCACAAAGGGAGCAAAAACAAACTTCATGAGGCACTTACGTTCTGCCTCAAAACCTCCTGGGCAAGTAATGGATCATGATGAGCCACACACACACACACACACACACACACACACACACGCACACACATGCAAACTTGGGTTCAAAGGTGTCACAGTGCAGCACTGTCTGCTACACAAATACTCTCGAAGCACCATAAAAACATCCATGTATAGAGTATCTATTATACACCCAGTAGACCATCCAGACCACAGAGCATTGTGGGGTCACTAAGACAAGTCATGAGTCAGACCTTAGGGTGCTGAACATGGAAGAAACTCCACTTTCATGTTTAAGCACACAAGCACCTATCTGAAGGAAACCAAAGAGCATAGTTCTGACACAGCCAAGTGAGGGGATGCAGATAAGTTGGGAGGAAGATTGATGGATTTCATGCAATTCCCTTTTGAAAATGAATATTGGGACTTGTCTGGTGGTTCAGTTACTAAGAATCTGTGCTCTGAATGCAGGGCACCCTGGGATCTATCCCAGGTCAGGGAACTAGATCCCAGGTGCTGGAACTCAGACCCAGCACACCCAAATAAATAAAAATTATAAATACTTAACAACATCAAGAAAAGTAAATGTTTTCCCATGTCCACATGTCGCTCTCAGTACTGCCAAATGTAGAATAAAAAGTCACATTTGGAGAAAACTGTAACTGGCATTCAGGCAGCCACCCCTTAAGAGTGGTTGTTTTGGCCACTGTGCAGTAAGCAAACCCTTTGGGGGCACTGCTTAGAACACTTTGGGCTTCAAGCCTGCTGCTGACTCCTGCGAACATAACACACAAAACTCCAAAAGCTTCTCCTCTTTAAAAGTGCAGAGGTTGTTTAGGTGACCCCAAAGAAATGATACACCACGACAGTATCTCTCATGTCCCCTCCACCCCAAATGGCTCAGAAGTGGCCATGTAGGGGCACTAGTTTTCTCATTTATAAGAACAATCACCTATTTCATGGAGCAATGAGACTGCTCCATTAATGCGGCAAAGAATGAAACTTTTTCCTTTTTCCCGTTCTGAACCTCCTTCTTGGATGCTATTTTGGTTATAGATAGATAGATAGATAGATAGATAGATAGATAGATAGATAGATAGAATCTACTTTGGGATATGTCTTCAAGTCCGTACTAAACACTGGAGTGCATGGGCTCAACTTACTTTTTAAAATTTACAGCCAATCTTGGAAAAGACTGGACTAATTATGTTAAAAAGGGCAGGTCAACACTGCACTCTGAATAAGCCACCTCTGAAATACCAAGTCGAGGATAATCACTGTATGTAAAAGCAGTCATGGGTATTTCTTGGCTGTGCGGTACTTAAGACCCTGGCGGCATCACTTTGTGGCCTTGAGTTTGATCTCTGGTAAGGGAACCAACATCTTCCAAGAATTCCATGGAATGCTCCAGGCAAGAACACTGGAGTGGGTTCCCTTCTCTAGGGGATCTTCCCAACCCAGGGATCAAAGCTAGGTCTCCCACATTGCAGGTGGGTTATTTCCCAGATGAGCCACAAGGGAAGCAAACGAATATTGCCGTGGGTAGCCTATCCCATCTCCATGGGATCTTCCCAACCCAGGAATTGAATCCAGGTCTCCTGCATTGCATGGACTTCCCTGGTGGCTCAGAAGGTAAAGCGTCTGTCTACAATGCGGGAGACCCGGGTTTGATTCCTGGGTTGGAAAGATCTGCTGGAGAAGGAAATGGAAATCCAATCCAGTATTATTGCCTGGAAAATCCCATGGACAGTCCATGGGGTCGCAAAGATCGGACATGACTGAGCGACTTCACTTAGCCTAACTTCACTCCTGCATTGCAGGCAGATTCTTCACCAGCTAAGCCACAATGGAAGCCCAAGAATACTGGAATGGGTAGACTATCCCTTCTCCAGCAGATCTTCCCAACCCAGGAATAAAACGGGACCACGGTATCGCAGGCAGGCTCTTTATCGGCTGAGTTACCAGTGAAGCCAGCAAGTTATATAGCCAGCATGGCCATAAACAATCACCAACACCTCCAAGCTGCCCAGTAGGACTATTTTAGTTCCTGTGTGTAAAGGCATCACACCCCCAATTTCTCTCTCTGATCCCGTCAAATTACCCCAACTCCTATTCACAATTTACTTTTGAACTGAGTATGCTTGCCCGCCCCAGAGCCTGGACATGGATGTCTGTGTACATCATTCCACATTAGCATAAGACCTGAAAATCTGGTAGCCTGACACCTTGTGTTAAAAATGGCCCATGATATTTTGCTTCATTCAGAGCATCAGCTATTGCCAGGGATAGGATTTAAGAAATCAAAATCACTTCATAAATAAAAAAAATTAAAACTCAGCAGCAGTGAAAAAGAAGGAAACTTTTTCAAAACTGACATTACAGCACCAGGAACGCCACTCAATATTCTGTGACAAGCCAGGAAAAAGTGAAGTTTCACTCAGTCGTGTCCAACTCTATGCAACCCCATGGCCTTGAAGCCTACCAGGTTCCTTCATCCATGGAATTTTCCAGGCAAGAATATTGAAGTGAGTTCTCATTTCCTTCTCCAGGGAATCTTCATGATCCAGGGATTGAACCCGGGTCTCCTGAATGGCAGGCAGATGCTTTACTGTCTGAAAAGAAAGAAAGAAAGAGTGGAATTAAATATATAGCTGATTCACCTTGCCGTATACCTGAAACCAACACAACATTAAGTACTAAGTTAACTATGTTATCGTTCAGCCGACAAGTTGTGTCTGACTCTTTGCAGTCCCATGGACTGCATCGTGCCAGGTGTCTTGGTTCTTCATAACCTACCAGAGTTTGCTCAAGCTCATGTTCATTGAGTTGGTGAATGCCATGCAGCCATCTTATCTGCTTTTGTCCCCTTCTTCTCCCACCTTCAGTCTTTCCCAGCATCAGGGTCTTTTCCAATGAGTTGGCCATTTGCATCAGGTGGCCAAAGGACTGGAGCTTTAACTAAGTTAACTATACTTCAACATAAAACTAGTAATAAAAAGTAATCTTTTAAATTTGTGATGTTGCATTCATCCTTAACCAAGAGATGAATCACTTTTGTATTTCCTAAGTGTACACACTCACACACATATGCCCACACACACACATGTCGACACTGGGACTGCCACAGTTGACACAGGGCAGCCAACAGTCTACATGCTTTGCTGTCCTGCTCATCTCTGTCTGTAAACAAGGCTTGACACTCAAGTCTTATCTTTTCACCACCAGCTTAAATATCTTATGCAACCCCTTCACCAGGCAGATGGCCTTCTTTCTAAACCCGGACAGACTGATGTCATTGATGACCACAATCTCATCTCTGGACACCAGTTTGTCCATGGCTGCAGCTTTGCCCCTTTCTTTGACCTGCAACTCAAAAAGAGTTTGCATGAGCCTCCCCCAATTCCCAAAGAGCAAGCCAGTCCCCAGGATGCAGACAGGAGGACGTGTCGTTGACAGCTCTGTTCCACCTCCTGGTTCTCAGACTGGCTTCAGGACAGCTCAGAAGTGAAGTTATCCAGCTTGGGCCCCGATTCCCTGTGGGAGACCAGGGATGCACCCCTTTCCTGGTCTGTAGCCCTCATCTGGTCTGTATCTGCAAGGCCTAACGCTTACAGAAGGGACAGCAGAATACACGAACACTCAAAAATACACCAGAACAGGGGATCCAGACAGACCCCTTTGCTTTCTGGATCTCCTTCCCACCAAAAAAAAAAAAAGAAAAAAAAAAATGAGTGTTTTAAGATTATTGACTAGTTATTTCTCACCCATCAGTCTTGCACCTAGAACTTTCCTGGGGGTCCCATGGTTAAAAATCTGTCTGGCAACAAGGTAGACATGGGTTAGATCCCTGGTCAGGGAAGAATCCACAAGCCACAGTGCAAGCAAGCTTGTGTACGACAACCACTAAGCCTGGGCTCCAGAGTCTGGGTGCTGCAACTACTGAGCCCATGTGCTGCACTACTGAAGCCTGTGTGCCCTAAAGCCCATGTTCCACAATGAGAGAAACCATTGCAATGAGCAGCCCACATGCTGCAAGTGGACAGGGGCCCTTGTTCGCCACACTTGGAGAAAGACCACATTACCAACAAAGACCCACAAGAGCCAAAAATATATATATGTTTTTTAAAGTCCTGCACCTAGGACTTTTTCTGTAGCAGCTTTCTTTTAATGTTTTCTTTATTTTTTTTTAATTTCTGTAACAGCTTTATTTAGCTATAACTCAAATAAACATCAATCCCTCCATGTACACATGAATGAATGAATGGACTGTTAGTTGTACTCAGAGTGGTCCAACCTTCACCACCCACCCAGTTGAGAACAGACTTCCTAAGCCTAGAAGAAGCCTCATGCCTGTCAGGAGTCACTCTCCAGCCCTCCCAGGCCCTGGAAACCATGTGTGTGTCTTGGATGTACCACTGTGGACATTTGGTATACACAGAGTCATACAACAGGTAGCGTTTTGTGCCTGGCTTCTTTCATTCATGATGTGCTTTCCAGGTGCATCCCTGTTGACCTCTGTGTGGGGACTCCATTCCTTCTTTTGGCTGAGTGATATTCCATTATACCAATCGACCACATTTGATTTATCTGTTAATCAGGGATTGATATATTTACATTGTTTCTACTGTATGGCTATTGAGCCAGTTCAGTTTGGTCGCTCAGTCATGTCTGACTCTGTAACACCATGCACTGCAGCCTCCTTGTCTGCCATCAATGCCCAGAGCTTACACAAACTCATGTACATTGAGTCAGTGATGCCATCCAATCACCTCATCCTCTGGTATCCCTTTCTCCTCCCACCTTCAGTCTTTTTTCAGCATCAGGGTCTTTTCCATTGAGTCAGTTCTTTGCATTATGTGGTCAAAGTATTGGAGTTTCAGTTTCAACATCAGTCTTTCCAATGAATATTCAGGACTGAGTTCCTTTAGGATGGACTGATTA
Organism: Sylvicapra grimmia; assembly: GCA_006408735.1. Classification (NCBI taxonomy): domain Eukaryota; kingdom Metazoa; phylum Chordata; class Mammalia; order Artiodactyla; family Bovidae; genus Sylvicapra; species Sylvicapra grimmia. Next base: position 15,823 of record SJYH01006856.1, on the reverse strand, counting down.
GATCTCCTTGCAGTTCAAAGGACTCTTAAAAGCCTTCTCCAACACAAAATATTTGCAGGTCGAAAGCATCAATCTTCAGTACTCAGCTTTCTTTAGAGTCCAACTCTCACATCCACACATTTATCAGGATGCTTGAACACTCGGATACACATGTTTGTGTGTGAATATACATCCTCATTTCCCTTGGGTGTAAAACTAGGAGTAGAATAGCAGGGTCATATGGTAACTAGAGTAAACATTTTCAGGACTTGCTAGACTGCTTTTCTTTATATATATATTTCACTGTTCTGAGTCTCAGTTGCAGCACGTGCCATCTCTAGTCTTCATCTTGGCATAGAGTCTTAGCTCTGGGAAGTGGGATATATCTGCCTGACCAGGGGATTGAACCGATGTATGTAAAGCATCGGTTTACATACTCAAGAGTTATACACAGTATGTATACAAGTGTATTGATTGACTTCTGAAAAGGATTTTATGACTTTTATGCTGAGAATTTTCAATCTGTAAGTCCTAAACCCAGCTTTTCTTATATAGTAATAATCCAACTAAGCATTCAGTAAGCATCAATTAACCAACCTACTTTCTGTACCAGTGCTCTGCAAACTGCATGCTGTGCTTAGTCCCTCAGTCATCTCTGACTCTTTGTGACCCCATGGACTGTGGTCTGCCAGGCTCCTCTATCCATGGAGGTCTCCAGGCAAAAATACTGGAGTGGGTAGCCATTTTCTCTCTCCAGGGGATCTTCCAAACCCAGGGATTGAACCCAGGCCCCCTGAATTAAAGGCAGTTTCTTTACACTCTGAGCCACCAGGGAACCTCAAGAATACTGGAGTGGGTAGGCAATCCCTTCTCCAGCAGATCTTCCCAACCCAGGAAATAAACCAGCGTCTCCTGCACTGCAGGTGGATTCTTTACCAGCTAAACTATCAGAGAAGCCCTATGACCCATGAATCAAATCCAGCCAGCTAGGACTTCCTGGTGGTCCAGTGACCCGTGGTGGATTCATGTGGATGTACGGCAAAGCCAATACAATATTGTAAAGTAATTAGACTCTAGTTAAAATAAATATATATATATATATATTTTAATGTGAAGACAATGGAATTAAAAAAAAAAAGAAAAACCTCCATATTCCCAATGTAGGGGGCCTGGTTCCCATCCCTGGCCAGGAAAATCCCACAGGCTAGATGGTATATCATACCCTCCCCCTGCAAAAAATCTGGCCACCTGTCTTTTTGTTGGGGGGAGGGGGTAGTTAAATTTTTACTGGAATACAACTACACCCATTTATGTATGCACTGCTACTGGAGAGAATGGAACAGTTTGGGGCCCATAAAGCCAAAAATATTTACTAATTGGCTTGGTACTAAAAAAAATTTTTTTTAATTAAAAATAAATAAATAAAAATTGCTAAACCCTGTTCTATACCAAAAAGGCATTCTTTTTTACAAACTGCTAGGAAAATTAGCAAAAAGAGATGAATGCTTCTGTACAGTTTTGGAAGTTTGTTTTGCTCCCACTATATATCAACCTGACCTGAAAATCAATTCCAAACCTTACCAGCACTAAAGCAAGGAAACGTTCCTCCTTTGGGAGTCACAGAGCTGGAAATGAAGCTCCTGACAGGCTCATGGATGAAAACACACAGTACTTGGACTTGTTTCTCCATCTGGACCTGAGAACAGCTCCTTAGGGTAACAGAGCCAAAGATTTATTATGAGTTGATACCACAAACAAAATGACTACTCCTAACAGAACTATGAACAATTCATTTGGCTAACAACCAGTTTCAAATTCTAGACAATTTTCATCCCAGCATAATGATAGATCCCAACATTAATAGGCTTCCATCTGGCCAAGATTACACACTCACCCAGAAACAACCAAGGGGATGGATACATTGTGGAGAGCTTAGATTTTTTCATGCCCCAACTGGGAGACCCAGGGGCTGTTTCCTATCGGAGAGTTTTTGGGCAGTTAGCTGGGGTGGATGGGATGTGGGAGTCCCGGGGGGGGGGGGGGGGGGG
>SJYH01006856.1:1489-13680 GCA_006408735.1 Sylvicapra grimmia | reverse complement strand
GGGGAGGGGGGGGAAGTGGAGTGAACAACAGGGGAAGGAACTTAAAGACTGGAGAGGGAGTGATGAAGGCTGCCCACACAGAAAACAGACTCATGAACAGCAGGACAGAACCCTTGGGCTGCCTGGATAAAGAGGATGAAAGAGCAGGTTCAGTTCAGTCACTCAGTCATGCCCCACTCTTTGCAACCCCATGAAATGCAGCACTCCATGCCTCCCTGTCCATCTCCAACTCCCAGAGTCCACCCAAACCCATGTCCATTGTATTGGTGGTGCCATCCAACCATCTTATCCTCTGTCATCCCCTTCTCCTCCTGCCCTAAATCTTTCCCAGCATCAGGGTCTTTTCAAAGGAATCAGCTCTCCATATCAGGTGGCCAAAGTATTGGAGTTTCAGCTTCAACATCACGGAGGAGAAAGATGGGGTGGGTGTCCCAAAAGAAACAACAACCAGACACGCACAGAGTTGTTGAATCTGAGCATCACAAGAAAGCCTTTAGGTGAAACCATGATGATGGAGGAGCATACAGGATTTTAGGACAGGTTCTGAAGGCACCACTTCCTACAGCAACTCATCACCTATAATGACTCGGCCATGACGTGGTGGGGTTTTCTTTCTTATCCCCACAAACCCTTACACGCAAGACTCTCTTAAAGTGCTGTCATTAATGTTGGCTAAGGGACTTGCCTGGTGGTCCAGTGGCTAAGACTCTGTGCTTCCTAATGCAGGGTGAGGCGTTCAATCCCTGGTTAGGGAACTAGATCCCATGTGCCATAACTAAATATTCTAAATGCTACAATGAAGATAGAAGATCTTCAATGAAGACCTTGCTTGGCAAAATAAATTAAAAACATTTGAACAAAGGTCTGGCTTCACCCTGAAGCCCAGAGCATATTGTGTTGCTTCCCTTCATCTGCAAAGATTTCCCAGCTCCTCCAGCCACAAACTGCATTCCAAGGCAACCCATCTGCCTCACCAAAACCACACTCCACCTACACTCCTAGCAAAAAATGGCTCCAGGTTTGAGAGACAGAGTAGCTGGGGATCTTTGACCTCCTTGGCTTCCTCACCAAAACAAAACATTTATCCAAAATATTTCTCACTCATGGTGAAGAGAGTTGCAAATGAGGCAGCTTTGAAGGCCTCTGGTCTGTACTCTTGACCCCATCAAAATTCTCCCATGAAGAAGACTTCATTAGGCTTGAACCTGGTAAAGCACAGACCTGAGGCTGGACACAGGGACCCAGGAATATGGCTCTGCCTGCCAGCTGTGTATAGTGTATCATATTTTACATGTGATGAGTTGTGCCTTGAATACATCATGCATTCCAGACACATATACTTCTTTTATCGCCTTCCCCTGTTTAACAGTCAACAGAATGCTGGGCATTGCCAATTTCAGAAGGCACTGTCTTCAGGAGCCACAAATGGAGCAATCCCGTCCTATATATCCCAGGTAAATTTCTCAGCATTGCTTGCTCTAGTTCAGAAAAAAAAAACACAAAAAACTTCCAGTACAAAAAGACAAGCAGGCAAGGATAAAGGAATCCACACCCACTCACAATGCCTATCCATGAGCACTGGTCAGAAGGAAAGCCCCAAGCTCATTTGCCAGGTGGAGTATTTTGGTTTGGATTATTCACTGGAATTCTGCTTGCAAAACTCCTCTTGAGGCCCCCAAGAATGTCCAAAAATCAGCAGACTCTTGTTGTCCTTATGGAAAGATTTATTATTGAAACAGCAAGAGGGAGAGAAGAGGGGAAAAAAAAAAAAAAACACAATCATTTAAAGTCTTTTTCGAAGCAAGCTTTTATATTTCATTCAATGGATGTTACAGATGATGAAAGATGCTCATCTACGAAAGTCAGGGGACCCCTAATTCTCATGGGAGTCAAGACCTACTTGGCAAGCGATAGGGTCAGGGCAGTGGGGGTGAGAGGGGCAAGGCTCGGGACTGGAGATGAAAGACCTACCCTGGACAGCAACTTGAAAGGCCCAGCAGAAATAGGGGTGGACATTCAATGGGAGAGGATGCAGACCCAGGCCCTGTCTGAAGAATGTCAGCCTGGTGAGTGCAGCGCCCTGGCAGGGGAGCTGTTAAGGATAAGTCCAGAAAGAGCAAGATTAGAAATTTCACCTTGAGTTTCAGAAGGCTGAGGGATACCCTGGAGGCAGCGGTGGGGTGGGGGGTGGGTGGCTCGCTGAAGGCCCGACATAGAAGCGGAGAAATGACCCTGTATCATGTGAGCAAATTCATCTAGTAGCTTCATCCTTTAAGAAAGTGAAAGTGAAGTCACTCAGTCGTGTCCAACTCTTTGCGACCCGTGGACTGTACCCCACCACACTCCTCCATCCAGGGGATTCTCCCGGCAAGAATACTGGAGTGGGTTGCCATTTCCTTCTCCAAGGGATCTTCCCAACCCAGGAATCAAACCCAGGTCTCCCACATTGCAGGCAGATGCTTTAACCTCTGCACCACCAGGGAAGCCCTTAAATACAAGAATACAGTCTCTCAGAAAACCTATAGAGACACAGAACTGCAGACCCAAGTACTAGCATCAAAGATTTCAAGGGAGGAAAGCAAGCCACATTGAAATAAGAAGGGGGAGGAGGTGGGAGAGGGGGACGAAAGGGGTGGCCTTACAGACGTCTCCTGCCACCTACAGATACCCAGCCATTATGGGACTTTACCCTGGGCCTCCAGAGAAGGGAAGACTGGAACTCGGCCCTACCAGAAATCAGACCAGACCAGAACCAGAATTCAAGTTCTCTGCCAAGAGGAGGTGATCAGTCTCCAATCCTCAGCTCAGGCTGAGGGCCCTTTGACCAGATTGCTGTGTCCAGGACCAGGGGACTAGAAAAACAGGGAAGGATAGGAAGGGTTAAGGAAAGAAAAGAGAGAGGGAAGGGATAGAGGTCAATAAAGTCTCTTGTTCCTTATCGGTTGGGGCACTCTAGCCAGTTGTCCATGCCAGGAGGAGGCCAGGGACAAAAGGGTCCCAGCTGCACCCGCTGAGTCTGGTCCATTGGCAGACAAGCTGGCCTCTGAGAACCCCGAGGGGTCAGGATGTCAGATTCAGTGAAGAAGAGTCCTACCAGAACCACCATTTGTTGCAGGAAAGCGGACCCCTTCCAGGGCCTGAAACTTGGCTCTTGCCTGAGGAGACACATGTGCTGACAAAGCAAGATATTTTATTGGGAAAGGGCACCCAGGTGGAGAGCAGCAGGGTAAGAGAACCCAGGAGAACATCCTTTAGGTAGACAGGAAAAAGCATGTCTCCCACCCAGAACAGATCACAGATCGGCAGTGGCTCAAACCAACACAGGGCAGGGAATAAGAACGTAAGCAAGGACTCAGTCAGCTGAGAATGCAGGTCAAGGGATATACTCAATGGACATCAAAGGGTCACCACAGGAAATGGGTGTGCAGTAGAGGTCAGATGTGGGGATTTGAATGATGTGGAAAATTGCAACCACCAGAGATCAGAACAGAAGGAGGAGGAACATTTATGTGCAGAATATGATTTCAAAGGCCATGAGTCACACTCATGACTTGTCAGCTATGACTAGGAAGCCATCTAGAGGAGAGCATAAGATAGCACTGGTTTCTGCAAGCCAGGATATTCATTGATATCACCTCCTCAGTCACCCTTCTGAGTTCCCTTGTCTCTGAAGAGAGAGCTGAGTCATCCAGGAAAAGGATGCAATTGCAAAGCAGTCAGAGAGCACATCTCTGGTAACAGAAAAGCCTGTTGAAAAAATAAAAATAAAAAACCTCCACAAAATGTGTCCAGACTTGCATGTACTCTCATCATTGGTCTCTGTCTCCTTGTACAACCCCAGGGAGTATCTTATCCCTGATCTGTGGAATTCAAGCTTTGCAGGAGTTCTCAGTTCACTCAGTCAGTTGTGTCCAACCCTTTGCAACCCCATGGACTGCAGCACTCCAGGCTTCTCTCTTCATCATCAATTCCCAGAGATTGCTCAAACTCATGTCCATTGAGTCAGTGATGCCATCCAACCGTCTCATCCTCTGTCACCCTTTCTCTTCATGGCTTCAATCTTTCCAAACATCCAGGTCTTTTCCAATGAGTCAGTTCTTCACATCATGTGGCCAAAGTATTTGAGTTTCAGCTTCAGCATTGGTCTTTTCAATGAATATTCAGGACTGATCTCTTGTAGGATGGACTGTTTGGATCTCCTTGTAGTGCAAGGGACATTCTCAAGAGTCATCTCCAACATCACAGTTCAAATGCATCCGTTCTTAGGGGCTCAGTCTTCTTTATGGTCCAACTCTCACATCCATATGACTATAGGAAAAAACATAGCTTTTATAGATAGATCTTTGTGGGCAAAGTAACATCTCTGCATTTTAGTAAGCTGTCTAGGTTTGTCATAGCTTTTCTTTCAAGGACCATTATCTCTAGAAACATCTTTAAGAAGGAAGTCCTGTGATATTCCAATTTTGAAGTGTACTCTTTTTTTATTTTTATTTTCTTAAAGAGATGGAACTGTTCACTGATTACCTTTCAGTACAACCAGGAAAGAAAAGTGTAATGAATTTGCTATGGCTGACTGGGCTTCCCAGGTGGGCACTAGTGGTAAGGAACCTGCCTGCCAGTGCAGGAGATATAGAGACATGGGTTTGATCCCTGATTTGGGAAGATGCCTTGGAGGAGGGCACAGCACCTCATTCCAGTATTCTTGACTGGAGAATCCCATGGACAGAAGAGCCTAGTGGGCTATGGTCCAGAGGGTCACACAGAGTCGTACACGACTGAAGCAACTTAGCACAACACACATGTCCTGAGTGTCAGCTGGCTATTTCATGGGAGGAGGGGTGTCATTTTTTAACCAAACACAACATAAAGCATACTCAATGGCAATTTGAGTCACGATTGTGCATGAAATATGTCTTGAACACTTAAAATCCCCTCACCTCCCCGGTGTTTTAGTAGAATCACTTTCCAAAGAAAAGCAATCTTTGATCTTGGCTCTTTCTTGTCTCTCATCATGACATTCCAGTTTCCCATAATGTACCTTGAACATGCCATGAAAAAGTGAAAATCAAGCATGCAGTACTTATGATAGTAAACAATGAGTTAATGGGACATGTGATGGCACAGCCTATCAATATTTGGTATCCCCTTAAGGAAAAGTAGCTACCACATTTTAACCTGGAAAAGTCACTGGAATATCTGTTTAGAAAGGAAACTATGTGGTTTTTGTTTTAGATTTTAATGCATATATTAAGAAGGTTGAACAAACTCAGCTGTGTACAAATCCTCAAAACAACCAATAAAACTTCAACTAAAGAGGAAATTTACTTTCCTTGTGCTTGACAAACTGTATCTTGAGAAACAAGATATGTGGTAACCACCTCCAAATGTTAAAAAAAAAAAAAAAGAAGAAGAAGAAACCCCCAAGCCCACCTCATACATTTCTGATTCAGATGAGCAAGTACTTAGTCCTGCATTAAGAACATAAGTGTGTTCATGTAAGAATGAAGCACCAGCCTATGTTCAATATAGGATACAGGATGCTCGGGGCTGGTACACGGGGATGATCCAGAGAGAGGAAATGGGGTGGGATGTGGGAGGGGGATTCAGGATTGGGATCTCATATACACCCATGGTGGATTCATGTCAATGTATGGCAAAACCAATACGGTATTGTAAAGTAAAATAAAGTAAAAAAAATAAAATAAAATAAAATAAAATTTTGAAGAAAAAAAAAAAAAGAACATAAGTGTGTGCTCTGAAGACTCTAACACCCTCCCTCTACTCATCGTCAAGGTGAGGACAACATCACATATGGCTCCAAGACCAAGAAAGGCAGACATGGCCCAGACAAGGGGACAGAACTAGGCTGATGAACAGAGCAGGGCAATGAGATGTCTGAAGCACCTGGAGGTACAAGAAACTGCAGTTAGCAACCAGAAATCCACAGAGAAACAGGAAAGAAGCTAACTGTTTAAGGAGATCTTTTAAGAAACAGAGTGTGTTGTCTTCCCTAGTAGTCCAACAGATAGAAATTGCTTGCCAATGCATGGGAGACAGGTTCAAGCCCTGATCTGGGAGGATCCCACATGCTACAGAGTAATTGGTCTCATGGGCCACAACTATTGCACCTATGGTCTAGAGCCTGGTAGCCACAACCACTGAGCCTATGTGCTGAAAATATGGAAGCCTTAATGCCCTGGAGCCCATGCTCTGCAACAACAAAAGCTACAACAATGAGAAGCCTGTGCACCACAACTGGAAAGTAACAGTGTTAGTCACTCAGTCATGACTGACTCTTTGTGACCCCATGGATTATAGCTTGCCAGGCTCCTCTGTCCATGGGATTCTCCAGGCAATAATACTGGAATGGATTGCCATAACCTCCTCTAGGGGATCTTCCCAACTCAGGGATGGAATCGAGTCTCCTAAGTTGCAGGCAGATTCGTTACTGTTTGAGCCACCAGGGAAGCCCACCACAACAACTAGGTAGCCTGTACCCTCTGTGACTAGAGAAAGTCCTTGTCCAACAAGGAAGACCCAGCACAACCGAAAACAAATATGTTAATTGCTTTTCAGTCACTGAGTCATGTCCAACCCTCTGCAGCCCCATGGACTGCAGCACACCATGCTCCCTGTCCTTCACCAACTCCTGGACATTGCTCAAACTCATATCCATTACTTCAGTGATGGTATATAACAATCTCATCCTCTGTCACCCTCTTCTCCTTCTGCTTTCAATCTTTCTAAGCATCAGGGTCTTTTCCGATGAGTCGGCGCTTCCCATCAGGTAGCCAAAGTATTGGAACTTTAGTCCTTCCAGTGAACATTCAGGGTCGATTCCCTTTACGATGGACTTGTTTGACCCTCTTACAGTCCAAGGGATTCTTAAGAATCTTCTTCAATAACACAGTTCAATAGCTTCAAATACATAAATAAAATAGTGCAGTTTTTTTTTTTTAAGGAATGCAAGAGGAAGAACATTTGCATCAGGAGATCAGCGCTAGCAATTCAGAGGCCAAGCAAGACTTGACAGGGAACCTGGCAGGAGTGTTCAATTCTGAGCCCAGAGCCCACAGAATCCCCCATGGAAGATAAAGCCCAAGGTATGTGCCTGCTCTCCAGGAGGGGTGACTGTCTAGGGCTACAGAGTTTTGCAGAGTCCTGATCCTCAGGGGTAGCACAGCACTCTGGAGAACACAAGGCAACCTGTTTAGGGGATGCTGTTGGGAGTACAATGCTCAGGGGGCATTTTCTGAACACCCTTGTCAGGTGAGGGGAAGGTACAATCCAGCAAAAAGATGTGCAGAGGACATCCATTCCACTCTCATGCCAGTTAGCACTGCAGTGTGTCTTAAGTACAAACCACCAGTAACCAGCTGAGTGGGGAACTGGGGCTGGACAAATAGACTGAAATACAGTACTTAGATACAGTCTCAAAAATGTCAGGATGATCTCTGTTCATTTCCAAGGCAAGCCATTCAGTATCACAATAATCCAAGTCTGTGCCTAAACCAGAAATGCTGAAGAAGCTGATTGAATGGTTCTATGAAGACCTACAAGAACTTCTAGAACTAATACCCCCAAAAAGGTGTCCTCTTCATTATAGGGGACTGGAAAGAAAAAGTAGGAAGTCAAGCTCCACCTGGAGTAGCAGGCAAATTTGGCCTAGGAATAGAGAATGAAGGAGGGCAAAGGCTAATAGAATTTTGCCAAGAGAACACACTGGTCATAGCAAACACCATTTTCCAACAACACAAGGGAAGACTCTACACATGGACATCACCAGATGGCCAACACCAAAATCAGATTGATTATGTCCTTTGCAGCCAAAGATAGAGATGCTCTACACAGTAAGGAAAAGCAAGACCAGGAGCTGACTGTGGCTCAGATCATGAACTCCTTATTGCCAAATTCAGACTGAAATTGAAGAAAGTGAGAAAACCACTAGCTCATTCAGGTATAACCTAATAAAACCCCTTATGATTATCCAGTGGAAGTGAGAAATAGATTTAAGGGACTAGATCTGATAGACAGAGTGCTTGATGAACTATGGACGGAGGTTCATGACATTTTACAGGAGACATGGAGTAAGACCATCTCAAAGAAAAAGAAGTAGAAAAAATCAAAATAGCTATCTGAGAAGTCCTTACAAATAGCTCTAAAAAGAAGAGAGGTGAACAGGAAGGGAGAAAAGGAAAGATATACCCATTTGAATGCAGAGTTCCAAAGACTAGCAAAGAGAGATAAGAAAGCCTTCCTCAGCGAACAATGCAAAGAAGTAGGAACACAATAGAATGGGAAAGACTAGAGATCTCTTCAAGAACATTAGAGATGCCAAGGAAATATGTCATGCAAAGATGGGCACAATAAAGGACACACATCGTATGGAACTAAAAGAAACAGAAGGTATTAAGAAGAAGTGGCAAGAATACACAGAAGAACTGTACAGAAAAGATCTTCACAACCCAGATAGTCATGATGGTGCGATCACTCCCCTAAAGGCAGACATCCTGGAATGTAAAGTCAAGTGAGCTTTAGGAAGTATCACTATGAACAAAGCTAATGGAGGTGATGGAATTCCAGTTAAGCTATTTCAAATTCTAAAAGATGATGCTGTGAAAACGCTGCACTAATTAGGCCAGAAAATTATAGAAAAAGCCTTGGCCACAAGAATGGAAAACGTCAGCTTTCATTCCAATCCCAGAGAAAGGCAATGCCAAACAATGCCTAAACTACCACACAGTTGCACACATCTCAAACGCTAGCAAAGTAATGCTCAAACTTCTCCAAGCCAGGTTTCAATAGTACATAAACTGTGAACTTCCAGATGTTCAAGCTGGTTTTAGAAACGTCAGAGGAACCAGATATCAAATTGCCAACATCACTGGAACATCAAAAATGCAAGAGGGTTCCAGAAAAACAAACAAACAAACATCTATTTCTACTTTATTGACTATGTCAAAGCCTTTTTTAAAAATATAAATTTATTTATTTTAATTGGAGGTTAATTACAATATTGTATTGGTTTCACCATACAACAATATGTATCCACCTCAGGTATACACGTGTTTCCATCCTGAACCCCTCTCCCTCCTCCCTCCCCATACTATCCCTCTGGGTCATCCCAGTAAACCAGCCCCAAGCATCAATTATCATGCATTGAACCTGGGCTGGTGATTCATTTCATATATGATATTATACATGCTTCAATGCCATTCTCCTAAATCATCCCACCTTCTCCCTCTCCCACAGAATCTTTGACAGTGTGGGTCACAATAAGCTTTGAAAAACTCTGAAAGAGATGAAAATGCCAGACTATCTAACCTGCCTCCTGAGAAATCTGAAGGCAGGTCAGGAAGCAACAGCTAGAACTGGACATGGAACAGATTGGTTCCAAATAGGAAAAAGAGTGCATAGCACTGTATATTGTTACCCTGGTTATTTAACTTATATGCAGTGTACATCATGAGAAATGTAGGCTGGATGAAGCACAAGATGGAATCAGGATTGCTAGGAGAAATATCAATAACCTCAGATATGCACATGACATCACCCTATGGCAGAAAGTGAAGAGCTAAAGAGCCTCTTGATGAGAGTGAAAGAGGAGAGTGCAAAAGTTGGCTTAAAGCTCAACATTCAGAAAACTGAGATCATGTCATCTGGTCCAGTCTTTTCATGGCAAATAGATAAAGAAACAGTAGAAACAGTGGCTGAGTTTATCTTTGGGGGTCCAAAATAATTGCAGATGGTGACCGCAGCCATGAAATTAAAAGGTGTTTACTCCTTGGAAGGAAATTTATGACCAATCTAGACAGCATATTAAAAAGCAGAGACATTATTTTGGCAACAAAGGTCCATTTGTCAGGGCTATGATTTTTCCAGTAGTCACCTATGCATCTGATAGTTAAAGTGTAAAGAAAGCCAAGCACTGAAGCATTGATGCTTTTGAACTGTGGTGTTGAAGAAGGGTCTTGTGAATCCTTTGGACTGCAAAAAGATCCAACCAATCCATCCTAAAGGAGATGAGTCCTGGGTGTTCATTGGAAAGACTGGTGTTGAAGCTGGAACTAATACTTTGGACACATGATGTGAAGAGCGTACTCATCAGAAAAGTCCCCAAAGCTGGGAAAGATTGGGGGCAGGAGGAGAAGGGGACGACAGAGGATGAGATGGTTGGATGGCATCACCGACTCAATGGACACGAGTTTGGGTAAATTCCAGGAGTTGGTGATGGACAGGGAGATCTGTCGTGCTGTGGTTCATGTGGTTGCAAAGAGTCTGACATGACTGAGTGACTGAGCTGTGATCCCTGTGCTGAATAAAGTGAACTGAACTGTCATTTTGTTAAATGATTATCATTGGTTATATGCTGAGTACGTCATGAGAAATGTTGGACTGGAAGAAACACAAGCTGGAATCAAGATTGCTAGGAGAAATATCAATCACCTCAGATATGCAGATGACACCACCCTTATGGCAGAAAGTGAAGAGGAACTAAAAAGCCTCTTGATGAAAGTGAAAGAGGAGAGCGAAAAAGTTGGCTTAAAGCTCAACATTCAGAAAACGAAGATCATGGCATCTGGTCCCATCACTTCATGGGAAATAGATGGGGAAACAGTGGAAACAGTGTCAGACTTTATTTTTTGGGGCTCCAAAATCACTGCAGATGGTGACTGCAGCCGTGAAATTAAAAGATGCTTACTCCTTGGAAAAAAAAAGTTATGACCAGCCTAGATAGTATATCCAAAAGCAGAGACATTTCTTTGCCGACTAAGGTCTGTCTAGTCAAGGCTATGGTTTCTCCTGTGGTCATGTATGGATGGGACACTTGGACTGTGAAGAAGGAAGAGTGCCGAAGAATTGATGCTTTTGAACTGTGGTGTTGGAGAAGACTCTTGAGAGTTCCTTGGACTACAAGAAGATCCAACTAGTCCAGTCTGAAGGAGATCAGCCCTGGGATTTCTTTGGAGGAAGTGATGCTGAAGCTGAAACTCCAGTACTTTGGCCACCTCATGCGAAGAGTTGACTCACTGGAAAAGACTTTGATGCTGGGAGGGATTGGGTGCAGGAAGAGAAGGGGACGACAGAGGATGAGATGGCAGGATGGCACTACTGACTCCATGGACATGAGTGTGCGTGAACTCCAGGAGTTAGTGATGGACAGGGAGGCATGGCGTGCTGCGATTCATAGAGTTGCAAAGAGTCGGACACGACTGAGTGACTGAACTGAACTGCACTGCCATATTTCTCTTTAGGTTTATCCTATATGGGGCTCATTGTGCCTCTTGGACTTGTTTTACTATTTCCTTTTCCTCATTGGGGAAAATTTCAGCTCTAGTCTCTTCAAAAAAATATTTTCTATAACCTTTCTTCTTCTCACCTACTTCTGGGACCCCTATAATTTGAATATTGATGCATTTAATATTTTACCAGATCTAGTGAGAGTATCTTCTGTGCTTTTCCTTTTTTTTTTTAGTTTACTCTGCTCTTTAGCAGTTATTTCCACCATTTCATATTACAGCTCACTGACTCATTCTTCTACTTCAGATATTCTGCTATTGACTCATTTTAGAGTGTTCTTGATTTCAGTAATTGTGTTGTTAGTCTGTAAGTTTATTCTTCACCTCATCTAGGGGTTTCTTCATTGAGTCTTGCCCTTTCTCTCTTTTGTTTTCAAAGTTGTTGATCATCTTTACTATCATTTTTCTGAATTCTTCTTCAGGTAGTTTGCCTATTTCCTTTTCATTTCTTTGGACTTCTGTGTTTCAAGCTTGTTCCTTCATTTGTGTAGTATTTGTATGAATTTGTGTAGTATTTGTATGAATTTGTGTAGTATTTGTATGAATTTGTCTAGTATTTGTATGTATTTGTATGACTTTTCCAGAGAAGGCAATGGCACCCCATTCCAGTACTCTTGCCTGGAAAATCCCAAGGGTGGAGGAACCTGGTAGACTGCAGTCCATGGGGTCTCTAAGAGTCGGACACAACTGAGCGACTTCACTTTCACTTTTCACTTTCATGCATTGGAGAAGGAAATGAAAACCCACTCCAGTATTCTTACCTGGAGAATCCCAGGGATCAGGGAGCCTGGTGGGCTGCAGTCTATGGGGTCGCACAGAGTCGGACACGGCTGAGGTGACTTAGCAGCAGCAGCAGTATGACTTTTCTTTCTTTTTCTTTTTTTTTTTTTT
>SJYH01006855.1:8987-26639 GCA_006408735.1 Sylvicapra grimmia | reverse complement strand
ACATTACTTTGCCAACTAAGGTCCATCTAGTCAAGGCTATGGTTTTTCCTGTGGTCATGTATGGATGTGAGAGTTGGACTGTGAAGAAGGCTGATCGCCGAAGAATTGATGCTTTTGAACTGTGGTGTTGGAGAAGACTCTTGAGAGTCCCTTGGACTGCAAGGAGATCCAACCAGTCCATCCTAAAGGAGATCAACCCTGGGATTTCTTTGGAAGGAATGATGCTAAAGCTGAAACTCCAGTACTTTGGCCACCTCATGCAAAGAGTTGACTCATTGGAAAAGATTCTGATGCTGGGAGGGATTGGGGGCAGGAGGAGAAGGGGATGACAAAGGATGAGATGGCTGGATGGCATCACTGACTCGATGGACCTGAATCTGAGTGAACTTCGGGAGTTGGTGATGGACCGGGAAGCCTGGCGTGCTGCGATTCATGGGATCGCAAAGAGTCGGACACAACTGAGCGACTGAACTGAACTGAACTGAATGCATTTCTGACTCTCTTGTTGACTATGAGGGCTACTCCATTTCTTCTAAAAGAGTCTTGCCCAAAATAGTAGATACAATGATCATATGAGTTAAATTCATTCATTCCAGTCCATTTTAGTTCATTGATTCCTAAAATGTGGATGTTCACTCTTGCCATCTTCCTTTGACCACTTTCAATTTACCTTGATTCATGGATCTAACATTCCAGGTTCCTATGCAATATTGTTCTTTACGGCATTGGACTTTACTTCCATCACCAGTCACATCCACAACGGGGTGTTGTTTTTCTTTGGCTCTGTCTCTTCATTCTTTATGGAATTATTTCTGCACTCTTCTCCAGTAGCATACTGGGCACCTACTGAACTGGGGAGTTCATTTTTCAGTGTCCTATCTTTTTGCCTTCTCATACTGTTCATGAGGTTCTCAAGGCGAGAATACTGAAGAGGTTTTCCATTCCCTTTCTTCAGTGGACCACATTTTGTCAGAAATCTCCAGCATGACCTATCTGTCTTGGGTGGCCCTACACGGGCATGCCTCATAGTTTCATCAAGTTAGAGAAGGTTGTGGTCCATGTGATCAGTTTGATTTTTTGTGTGTGTGTGATTGTGGTTTTCATTCTGTTTGCCCTCTTAGAGATGAAGATAAGAAGCTTATGGAAGCCTGCTGATGGGAGACACTGACTGAGGGGGAACCTGGGTCTTGTTCTGATGGGTGGGGCCATGCCCAGTAAATCTTTAATCCAATATTCTGTTGATGGGTGGGGCTATGTTTCCACCCTCATGTTTGACCTGAGACCAAAGTATGGTGGAGGTAATGAAGTTAATGGCAACCTCCTTCAAAAGGTCCCATGCATGCACTGCTGCAGTCAGCGCCCCCGACCCTGCAGCAGGCCACAGCCGACCCACACCTCTGCCACAGCCTCCTAGACACTTACAGATAAGTCTGGTTCAGTCTCTTGTGGGATCACTGCTCCTTTCTCCTGGGTCCTGGTGTGCATAAGGTTTTGTTTGTGCCCTCCAAGAGTCTGTTTCCCCAGGTCTGTGTATGTTCTGGTGGCACTTTGTAATCATTAGCTCTGGGCTTAAAGAAAACAATTTTCATGTGACTAAGACAAAACATTGTAGAAAAAAAATGTTTGTCCTCTTTTCCTTCTTGAGAACCCTAGACTCCTTATCAACCCAGCTAAGTATTAACTCTCTCACCATGATACTAAAGACATCGACCACACAGCCCTCACCTTCTGCATGAAGGGCAAAAGACTCAGGGTCACGTCAATCATCCCCAACAGGTTCGTGTCCAGAATCTTCACAAAGTCCCATTTGAATAGCCACTGGTTGGGTGCAGTTGGTGTGGAAATGCTGGTATTATTCAACAGATCCCAGAGTCTTGGGAAGAGTGAAGGATGAGAGGGTAACACTGTGCTGGGCCCAGGAGAGAGCACCCAGTCTTGGTGCAAAGTCACCTTCCAACCCAGAGAGGACTTTAGGAGAGAGGCTGAAGAGGGAGCAGCTAGAGCAGAGACTCTCATGCTCCTGAGGGTTTGGGGAGAGCAGTCCCTGTGAGCAGTGGGAAGACAGAAGATGTGCCTCCCTCCTGACTCTGTCTTAAAGGCCCAGTCCACTGCCTGATGACAAGGGGCAAGAACCCCAAATAGGATGAAAGTAGGGGATGAAGATGAGGAAATCTAGTGAGTCCATAATCTGACACTCAGAGGGTGATGTTCTGGCTTTTCACAGTTCATGTTGTCTTTGCAGTCCTGATAAATATTCCCTTGCATTTTCAGATTATCTGAAACCTTCAGGACTGAGTGCACAACACATAATATGAGGGAAAGAGAGGAAAACAGAGAGAGACAGTGAAGAAGGGAGAGGAAGAAAAGAAATCGTGGATAAAAGACAAAAAGATGAGTAAAGGCTGAGTGCAGATTGGTTTGGTAGAACATATCTGACATCTCAGGTTTAGGGAACTTGTTGATAGGTGGTATTGACCTCTAGGCCTAGCCTTGAAACAACCACATCAAAACTGAGCTTACTCTTATAGGAATCTGGGGATTTAAGCATAGTCTGTCAGGGGCACACACCTGCCTCTATTAACCTGCCTCCCCCAAAATTGATTTATACTTTGCCCTAGAAAAATCCACCCTCTCCTCCCACCCACAGGAGGCCACTCTGCCCCTTTACCCACAGTTCACAGGTCACCCAGATTCACGGAACCTGTTTGTGAGACACAAAAACAAATACCAAGAGCTTAAAGACCAATCAACTAACAGAATTCAGAGCCAAGAGCAGAGTCATGGGAGTTGGGTACAAGCTGTTGGAATTATTAGCACACAGATGTAGTCTGTCTGCTGCTCAGTTCCAACCCTGCACTTGAAGGAATGTATAACCTCCCACCATATTTGACCAAAGATCAAGTTAATACTTGTGATTAGAGTGTAGGGAAGTGGTTAGAAAGACGTTTACCATGATATTATTTATGTTGAATACAGTGAATCTAGGAACCAATTATATTTATTGCATGACATACTTGTGACTAAGCAGCACTATTCTAAAGTGTATAATATTCTTAATCATTATTTACTTTGTTTTGAAGAAATTTTTATGTGTATAAAATGTTTACCTTCTCCGTGGAAGATTAGACTACACATTATAGGCAGAATGTAACATGGATGTGAAAAACGTTATCAGTTCATATCTGTCGTGGTGTGATTGGTATGACTGTAGGTTTTAATCTCTGTACTTTTCCCATTTTCCACAATAATCATATTTTACATGTATTCTAGAATGAAAGAAATTATAGTTCTTTCTTATTCTCTTATGATACGTAAACACTGTGGTAAAACACAAACTTACACACACAAAGAGAAAAACAAAAAAGAGAGAAAGTGACCCCATAGTAGTTTTCTGACCTTCTTTAATGAAGGCTTGCGAGCTCAGTGTCATCACTGAAACTGGGTGACACTGAGCCCCAAGAAGGATGACTACAGGTCACCAGCAATATCATGATCAAGGGCCGAGAACACAGCCCAGCGCCAACCATGCACCTTCCAACCAGAATCTCCTTCAGGAAGTCTGCCCTGATCACCCTGCTCACTCAGCTTCAAGAAACTCAGACCTTCTGCTGAGAGAAGGGCACGCCAGACAGGAAGTCTGCATGGCACATTCCCATCAGGGAAAACTCTCCCCCAGACTACAGAGCCTCCAGGGCAGAAGGTGGTAGTGGGGGATGGAAGAGGCCCCTCTGGTCAGCTGAGTGAGGTGAAGAAGGCAGGTAGGACTTCACATCCTGAGAAACACCTTGGAATCTTCTCCCGGGAGCTGTCAAGTGGACTCCCCTTCACAGAGACAGGAACCATTTGTACTACACACACTCCTTCACCCACGGGGCTGCTACAGGATTGCTCTCTGTCTTTGTAATGTGGTGGATTCCCTTCTCTGGTCTACCTGATGTCTGGTTCCTTAGCTGCTCGACCCCAGACTCCATCAGACATGCTGCCAAGATCCTCAAGCCTCTCAGGTCCAATGCCTGGCCAGCAGGTTCCTGAAGCCCGAGTCACAGCCCATGATGAAGACGAACTTGTCCTGGAGTTGGCTTACCATCTGCCTCTCCTGGTACCAGGGCAGGTAGCACAGGCCACCAGGTTCAGCCACATGGCTTTGCAGGGGTCAGACAGCCAGAGGCTGGGGTGAAACTAGAATCTGGCTAGTGTTCAGACAGGAGGCATTAAGAGCACACATGATGTTGATTGGCCAGTCAGGCTCCAGGCCATCTGGCATGGAGTCCTCAGGCTTATCCGGTTCATTCTCTTTGGTGACTACTATTAATATAAATTCTGGCCCCAACACATATTTTTTATTTTTTTAATACGCTTGACCCATTTCTACCAGATGACTTTGCACTTGCAAAACAACCCTTTAAGGATGACAGTAGTTTACCCAATCTCATTTTCCTGGTTTTCTTACTCCTCTTTATTTCCTTCCAGCCACAACTCTCCTCCCCACCTCTGCTCCCACACATGTAGAACCCTTACATTCCATATTTCATGGATCACAACCATCTTCTTACATTTCCTTTATTTACCTCTGGGATCTGGATCTCCTCGTTCTTATAAAAGGAACATAGTGAAATCAAGTCACCTGACTTCAAACCCAGCTCTGCTACCAACTAGCTGTGGGACCTTGGGCAGCTGGCTTAGCCTCTGACCTGTTTTCCTCCTCTGACTCAGATCACAGAATTCCCTCCTGAAAGTCTAAGTCTCCTCAGCCTCTCTAGGAATAGAAGGAGAAGGCAAAAGAGAATAAGGTCTTTCCTGATAACAGTGGTTCTTTGGACCACAAAGGTGTTCAGAAGAGCAGTTGGAGTGTCTGAGGCAAAGAGGAGGACTTGAAGAGAATGAGGGGACACAGGCAATGGTGAGATTTCTCAGATGCTGGGATGGGTATTGGCAGGACTCACACTTAACTGCTCCAACAGTTTGAGAGGGTAACAGGCCACAGGGCAAGGGGTCTCCAAACGGAGGAAATAGGCTGCAAGTGTCAGACATTTTTATCTCTCTCTTCAATGGCAGGAAGAAACAAACTAGTGTTATATTTTTTCCCCTTCTCTATAGAAATTTAAAAAGAAGTTTCTCTTAAAATTCTGTTGCCATAATGACACCTGGTTCCACCTGAACTTAACTTTTCTTAAGTCTTGAGCTAACCAATGCATTTTTCTTATGCAAATGTTTGTCTTAAGCCATGTTAACGTACTATGTATTTACCCCTGACTCTGTCTTCAAGGCTCAGAACCGACTTGACAAACCGGTATGTTATACTGATACCTTGTTCTCCTAATCTATGTTAATGAAACTATATATTTATATGGAAACCTACCTTTCTTCAAGAATATTGTCAACCATTTTTTTGCCCCTGGATGACTCACCTGGTGCCATTCTTTGAGTTTTGAGACATTTGCTTTCTTTAATTAGCAAATTGCTAGTATCTATATATGGAGAAGGCACTGGCACCCCACTCCAGTACTCTTGCCTGGAAAATCCCATGGATGGAAGAGCCTGGTAGGCTGCAGTTCATGGGGTCGCTAAGAGTCAGACACNTAAGAGCACACATGATGTTGATTGGCCAGTCAGGCTCCAGGCCATCTGGCATGGAGTCCTCAGGCTTATCCGGTTCATTCTCTTTGGTGACTACTATTAATATAAATTCTGGCCCCAACACATATTTTTTATTTTTTTAATACGCTTGACCCATTTCTACCAGATGACTTTGCACTTGCAAAACAACCCTTTAAGGATGACAGTAGTTTACCCAATCTCATTTTCCTGGTTTTCTTACTCCTCTTTATTTCCTTCCAGCCACAACTCTCCTCCCCACCTCTGCTCCCACACATGTAGAACCCTTACATTCCATATTTCATGGATCACAACCATCTTCTTACATTTCCTTTATTTACCTCTGGGATCTGGATCTCCTCGTTCTTATAAAAGGAACATAGTGAAATCAAGTCACCTGACTTCAAACCCAGCTCTGCTACCAACTAGCTGTGGGACCTTGGGCAGCTGGCTTAGCCTCTGACCTGTTTTCCTCCTCTGACTCAGATCACAGAATTCCCTCCTGAAAGTCTAAGTCTCCTCAGCCTCTCTAGGAATAGAAGGAGAAGGCAAAAGAGAATAAGGTCTTTCCTGATAACAGTGGTTCTTTGGACCACAAAGGTGTTCAGAAGAGCAGTTGGAGTGTCTGAGGCAAAGAGGAGGACTTGAAGAGAATGAGGGGACACAGGCAATGGTGAGATTTCTCAGATGCTGGGATGGGTATTGGCAGGACTCACACTTAACTGCTCCAACAGTTTGAGAGGGTAACAGGCCACAGGGCAAGGGGTCTCCAAACGGAGGAAATAGGCTGCAAGTGTCAGACATTTTTATCTCTCTCTTCAATGGCAGGAAGAAACAAACTAGTGTTATATTTTTTCCCCTTCTCTATAGAAATTTAAAAAGAAGTTTCTCTTAAAATTCTGTTGCCATAATGACACCTGGTTCCACCTGAACTTAACTTTTCTTAAGTCTTGAGCTAACCAATGCATTTTTCTTATGCAAATGTTTGTCTTAAGCCATGTTAACGTACTATGTATTTACCCCTGACTCTGTCTTCAAGGCTCAGAACCGACTTGACAAACCGGTATGTTATACTGATACCTTGTTCTCCTAATCTATGTTAATGAAACTATATATTTATATGGAAACCTACCTTTCTTCAAGAATATTGTCAACCATTTTTTTGCCCCTGGATGACTCACCTGGTGCCATTCTTTGAGTTTTGAGACATTTGCTTTCTTTAATTAGCAAATTGCTAGTATCTATATATGGAGAAGGCACTGGCACCCCACTCCAGTACTCTTGCCTGGAAAATCCCATGGATGGAAGAGCCTGGTAGGCTGCAGTTCATGGGGTCGCTAAGAGTCAGACACGACTGAGCGACCTCACTTTCACTTTTCACTTTCATGCATTGGAGAAGGAAATGGCAACCCACTCTAGTGTTCTTGCCTGGAGAATCCCAAGGATGGTTGAGCCTGGTGGGCTGCCATCTATGGGGTCGCATAGAGTCGGACACGACTGAAGTGACTTAGCAGAAGCAGCAGCAGCAGTATCTATGTAACATCTGGCTAAAGACTAGCAGTGGGGCACTCTTTCTACCCTCTTCTGATGTCTATGTCAGAAGCTTTCTCTATCTCTTTTATACTTTAATAAATCTTTATTACACAATAGCTCTGGGAGATCAAGCCTCGTCTTTGGCCCTGGATTGAATTCTTCTCCTCCAGAGGCCAAGAATCCTGATGTCTTTCGTGGTTCAGCAACAACCTTCAAGTTGTTCTCCTTTTAGCCCATGAAGATGTCCTGCTCACAGACACGGGTGCCTGGACCCATTGCGCTCTCCTCTTCTGTGCGCAGACCCCACCCAGCCCAGCAACAAACCCAGAATCCTAACCAGTCAGATACTGAGAAAAAGCAGATTGGAACCCTGAAAAACATTAATTGGAATGCTAACTCTTCCAAGCAGTGAGATCTGTAAACCACAATGATGGAAAGAAATTAGTTCAGTTTGTATGAGGGTGAGGGTGGAGAGGATGAAGGAGCTGGACACTCAGGAGACTGAAGGAAGGTCCCGAGATTGGATCCCAGAACAGCTGTACATGGAGGGGTTCACTGGGAGGCGGAGGATACCATTCAGGAATGGGGGTGGACCACGAGGGGTGCAGAGCTGGTGAGAGGGACAGGGACACAAGGAGCCGAGGTCAGTGCCCTGGGCATCTCCTCACTGTCCACGTTTACTACAGCTCTGACTGCCGAGGTGGGAAAGACTACAGGTCCTGGGTGGAAGGAGAGGCTTCCCCAAGGACAGAGAGACTCAGATGCCCCTGGAACTCACCCCAGCAGCCAATAAACACAGAGGAAGACCAATTCAGCCTTTAGTGGTCACTGTCTCCTGCAAGGAGCCGCCTGTCATCCTGAAAGGGGTTGTCCTTCAGGTGGAAGTCAGCAGTAGTAATGGAAAGGATGGTCTTGCAGAAAGCAACCTCTGCCTGCTTCCAGGTAACCAACAGGAACCCTCCTACAGGGGCTCCCCAAAGAGTGAGGCTGAAGAAGACCAGGATGGAGGATGGTCCCCTGGAAACTGTCAGGAAGCCAGGGGGACATGCAAGTCTTATACAAACACTAACCCTGCTAAGGGATAATGTTGTAGTTTCTTACTTGGAAGAGGAGATTTTTTTTTCCTCAGTGACCATGAAATCATCAACTGCAAATTCTGCCATGCGGCAGACTGGTGCCAGCCCTCAGGGCATCTGCCTCTGTTCTGTGAATCCTGAAGGTTGCAGCATGGCTTTGGGGCTGAAGGAGGAACCAAAACAGGCTCTTTCTTGAAAGCAGGACTCCATGTTGGGCCGGACTGTGGACTTTGAGCTATATGCCCAATATCTATGGAAACAACATACCAACTGGAAAACCAGGCCCCTGGAAGGAGAGCCACAGGGCTCTCCGTTGTCTAAAAGAATACCCTAATTATCTGTGTAACTGAATAGAAGCATTCTATTATGCTTATTGGGATATGCTGCTGCTGCTAAGTCGCTCCAGTCGTGTCCAACTCTGTGTGACCCCATAGACGGCAGCCCACCAGGCTCCCCCATCCCTGGGATTCTCCAGGCAAGAACACTGGAGTGGGTTGCCATTTCCTTCTCCAATGTGTGAAAGTGAAAAGTGAAAGTGAAGTCGCTCAGTCGTGTTGGACTCTTAGCAACCCCATGGACTGCAGCCTACCAGGCTCCTCCGCCATGGCATTTTCCAGGCAAGAGTACTGGAGTGGGGTGCCATTGCCTTCTCGACCACAGGCCTATTGATAATTGTCCACTCTTAACTACCTAGGCTTAAAGCATATGAATCAAGGGTTAACTTTGATTGTATCTTTCTTTTTTTTTGTTCAGACTAGTTTCAAGGAACCTTATACACTTAGGATATATAAGGTTTTCACAAAAACTGATCAGGGTCCTTGGCTAAGAGGAGACTCTGCTTTGGGCCCGCCAGTGTAATAAATGGCACCTCACTATCTGCAATGTCCTTCTGAACGAGTTTGTTTTCCAGAATGTGTGGCAACAACATTTGGTGCATTGGCTGGGAAACTCCCCATTTTGAGGAAATAAGTCCCATTTGGGACTACTCCGAGGCCTTGCAGCTTGAATCTTCCACAGCGGGGAAGGCACCTCGCCCTTCTGAAAGGATTCTGCTTCTCAACACTCGGACCTTTCACGTTAGCAGGTAGTGGACAGCAAGAGGGGAACTGAGCATTCAGGTGACAAGGAACCCACCCAGCGCGGTGGAAGAGGATCCTGATAACCCCCCTGGAGAGACTAGAAGGGGCACGGACACATGGGAGCCTGAAATAGGCAGGTGACCGCGATTGCTTGGTACACAGGTTGACGAGCGTGTTCGGGCTTAAGAAAGAAATTTGTGAAGGTCATTTAGGAGGTGGTGTCCAGACCATCCTGGGGAAAATTACTACCAAGCAATCACCAGGAGATTTTTTAAGAAGAGAAACTTGGTCCTTGTGTGTTCATATTCTACCCTCCCCCAGGTGTCCTATCTGCTGTGAAATTCTTGACCCCCTTGGAATTGTCAGGCTAGAAGGAGGGGGATACATAAGTGAGTATGAATTGGCTTTTCCAGAGACAACCTGGGACTTGGGATATTTAATCTGTTTTCATTCACACCTGATCAAGCCCACCAAGGCAGAATGGACTTTAAAGAAGAAACAGTCTTAGACCATGTGGTGTTCTGTTTTGGCCATTTTGACTGGCAGGTGAAAACACGCCCATCCCCCTTCTCCTCCTGGGATCTGGCAGGATTTGGACTAGGATGACCTGCCCCTCCCCCATACTGGATGATGACGCGCCCCCCTGCCCAGTGCTCCACCAAGACCAGAGGCCGCCTTAATGCACGATCCAGGGCCAGGTGAAGTTCCTGCAGCAGCTGCTGCTCCTCCACCAGCTCTCCCAGAGGTCAGAGGTCATAGAGCTGCCACCTCGGCAGGCTCCAATCCTGGTGGTAGATGCCTCTGGCCAACACTTCCAGGATCCGGCTCCAGCTAAACTGCCCAAGCTATACCCACTTCTCCCTGTGAGTACTAACAGGAAGGGGAAAGGAGACACCAGAATCAAACAGAGGCTGTGCTCCGCTAAGGAGCCAGAAGAAAGGGCCCCGCTACAAATGCCCCTCAGAGAGTTACCGCAGCCTCCGGTTCACGGGACAGACGGCCATTAGTGTCAGCCTCCTGTAGCCTATTATTACCAGATTAGGCTAATGGAGACTATTTTTTGAACCCACTGCCCAACATGGGATGACATACTCCAACTACTAGTCTCCCTCTTCAGCACTGAGGACAGACACAGGATCCTAACTGAGGCCAGAAAAACGGTTAAGAGAAATAGCACCTGAGGGTACTGCAGACCTGCAGCAGTGGGCAGAACTAGCCACCCCCGATGAGAGCTCCAATTGAGACTGTAACACACACACGGGAAAGGAGGGGCCACCTGGAGAGATATCGGGCAGCTGTTTTACAAAGCCTCAAGAAGAGGGTCCAAAAACCTATGAGTATAGCAGAACCCTCCGAAGTGATTCTAAGGAAAAGTGAATCACCCTCTGAGTTCTATGAAAGACTGTGCAAGTCCTGTAGACTTTACACACCAATAGATCCAGAGGCTGCTGGGTCTCAGATGGTGATAAATGCAGCCTTTGTGTCTTAAGCCTACCCTGAAAATGTCAGATGGGGGGGCACCAAGTGACTCATGAATTTTTATACATCCCTGAATGCCTAGTACTTTTGTTGGGAAGAGACTTGCTGTCTAAATTGGGGGCACAAGTGACCTTTCCCCGAAAAAAAGACCCACTCTTTGAGTGGGCTCAACCACCTATTTACTCTTCCTCTTGGTAACCCCTCAAGATGAATAGAGGTTACATGATCTCCTAGAAGGAAAACTGGATGGGCTCAACATATTCCCTGAGGTCTGGGCAGCAGACAACCCTCCCAGGCTTGCAAAACAAGTCTCAGTGGTAATAAAACTCAAACCCGGTACAATTATGTCAGCACCCACCTTGGGCCTGCCAGACCTTGCTAAGCTGTTTACTCTTTATGTGACTGAAAAGGGCAAGGTGGCTATGAGAGTGTTGTCCCAGACTATGGGGACATGGGACAGATCTGTGGCTTATCTCCCAAAATGGCTGAACAATGTTGCCACTGGGTGGCTGAGATGCTTACAGGCAGTTGCTGTAGTTGCCTCACTGGTCCGGGAGGCAACCAAGCTGACTTTGGGTCAAGATTTGATTGTAAAAGTCCTGCATGAGGTCAACACTCTTCAGCAAGGGGACCCCCATAAATGGCTGTCAACATCCCAGATTACTCAATACCAGGGACTGTTATGTGAGAACCTCTCTGTTACTATTGAGCCTTGTCATGCCCTGAATCTGGCCACAATCCTTCTTGGGAGAAGATGGGCCCTCACATGATTACAAGGAATTCCTAGAAGTTTATGCCAGCAGACCTGACTTGAGAGACCAGCCAATACTGGACCCAGATTGGGTCCTGTACACCAATGGCACCAGCCTGGTGAAACAAGGACAACGACTGTCAGGATATACAGTAGTCATGACAGAAATCATCATTGAGGCTAGCTCTCTGCAATCGCACTGGTCTGCTCAACGGGTCAAACTATATGCTCTAATCTGGGCCCTCCAGCTGCCAAAGGTAAGAAGACAAACATTTACACAGACTTCAGGTATGCTTTTGCCACTTTACATGTACATGGGACTTTATAGAAAGAGAGAGGTCTTCTGACAGCCAACAGAAAGGATATTAAAAATAAAGAAGAGAGGGGGCGGTCCTAAGATGGCAGAGGAACAGGACGGAGAGACCACTTTCTCCCCCACAAATTCATCAAAAGAACATTTGAATGCCAAGAAAATTCCACAAAACAACTTCTAAATGCTGGCAGAGGACATCAGGCACCCAGAAAGGCAGCCCATTGTCTTCGAAAGGATGTAGGACAAAAGATAAAAGAGAGACAAAAGAGGTAGGGACGGAGATCTGTCCCGGGAAGGGAGTCTTAAAAGAGAGGTTTCCAAACACCAAGAAACACTCTCTCTGGCGAGTCTGTGGTGAGCCTTGGAATCTCACAGGGCAAAATAACCAGGAGGAAAAATAAACAAATAATTAAAACCCACAAATTACATGCCTAACAGCAACTCCCAGTGGAGCAGCAGCCCAGACACTCGCATCCCCCACTATCAAGGGGGGGGCTAGACAGGGAGGCACAGGCTGCATTGCTTAGGGCAAGGACTGGGCCTGGATGCCTCGAGGGCAATCTGAGGGAACTAACTTGAGATAGCAACCCAGACTGTGGGATAGCTATCCCACGAAAAGCCCTAACTTTGAGAATCCTGTATGCGGTCAGGAAGCAACAGTTAGAACTGGACAGGGAACAACAGACTGGTTCCAAATAGGAAAAGGAGTACGTCAAGGCTGTATATTGTCACCCTGTTTATTTAACTTATATGCAGAGTACATCATGAGAAACGCTGGGCTGGAGGAAGCACAAGCTGGAATCAAGATTGCCAGGAGAAATATCAGTAACCTCAGATATGCAGGTGACACCACCCTTATGGCAGAAAGTGAAGAGGAACTAAGAAGCCTCTTGATGAAAGTGAAAGAGAAGAGTGAAAAAGTTGGCTTAAAGCTCAACATTCAGAAAACGAAGATCATGGCATCTGGTCCCACCACTTCATGGGAAATAGATGGGGAAACAGTGGAAACAGTGTCAGACTTTATTTTTTTGGGCTCCAAAATCACTGCAGATGGTGGCTGCAGCCATGAAATTAAAAGACACTTACTCCTTGGAAGAAAAGTTATGACCAACTTAGATAGCATATTGAAAAGCAGAAACATTACTTTGCCAACAAAGGTCCGTCTAGTCAAGGCTATAGTTTTTCCAGTGGTCATGTATAGATGTGAGAGTTGGACTGTGAAGAAAGCTGAGTGCCAAAGAATTGATGGTTTTGAACTGTGGTGTTGGAGAAGACTCTAGAAAGTCTCTTGGACTGCAAGGAGATCC
This sequence comes from Sylvicapra grimmia, assembly GCA_006408735.1. Taxonomy (NCBI): domain Eukaryota; kingdom Metazoa; phylum Chordata; class Mammalia; order Artiodactyla; family Bovidae; genus Sylvicapra; species Sylvicapra grimmia. Next base: position 13,506 of record SJYH01006855.1, on the reverse strand, counting down.
AACCAGTCCATTCTGAAGGAGATCAACCCTGGGATTTCTTTGGAAGGAATGATGCTAAAGCTGAAACTCCAGTACTTTGGCCACCTCATGCAAAGAGTTGACTCATTGGAAAAGACTTTGATGCTGGGAGCAATTGGGGGCAGGAGGAGAAGGGGACGACAGAGGATGAGATGGTTGGATGGCATCGCTGACTCGATGAATGTGAGTCTGAGTGAACTCTGGGAGTTGGTGATGGACAGGGAAGCCTGGTGTGCTGCGATTCATGGGGTCGCAAAGAGTCGGACACGACTGAGTGACTGAACTGAACTGAACTTAGACCTGAAACTAGACCTTCATCTTTAAAGATGAACAGAATTGTTTGGGAAGAACTAAAGGTCTAAGATGAAGGACAGAAGAAGGTATGAAGGCAATAAGAATACTCAGATATCTGTCCTCTTCATCTTTTTGTTCCTGGGATGTGCATAATTCTTGGTCCATATATAAGACAATGAAAAATGATTTTTTGACTAAATGAAATGATCAGTTATCATTGATCCCATGGGCAAGTATAATACAAGGCTGGGACCTTCAGAAATAGAAACACTCAGGAATTCAGGATATTGAAATAAGAGAAAATTCTGTTAGGAGATAATGGAAGACAGACCCGGGTAGGAATTCAAGGTCAGGACCCAAATCTGAAAAAAACAGGACTAGTTCTAAGGGTGCTGATATTGAAGGAAATTTGTCAAGGCAAGATTTGCCTCTTGATGAAAGTGAAAGTGGAGAGTGAAAAAGTTGGCTTAAAGCTCAACATTCAGAAAACGAAGATCATGGCATCTGGTCCCACCACTTCATGGGAAATAGATGGGGAAACAGTGGAAACAGTGTCAGACTTTATTTTTTTGGGCTCCAAAATCACTGCAGATGGTGGCTGCAGCCATGAAATTAAAAGACACTTACTCCTTGGAAGAAAAGTTATGACCAACCTAGATAGCATATTGAAAAGCAGAGACATTACTTTGCCAACAAAGGTCCGTCTAGTCAAGGCTATAGTTTTTCCAGTGGTCATGTATAGATGTGAGAGTTGGACTGTGAAGAAAGCTGAGTGCCAAAGAATTGATGGTTTTGAACTGTGGTGTTGGAGAAGACTCTTGAGAGTCCCTTGGACTGCAAGGAGATCCAACCAGTGCATTCTGAAGGAGATCAACCCTGGGATTTCTTTGGAGGAAATGATACTAAAGGTGAAACTCCAGTACTTTGGCCACCTCATGCGAAGAGTTGACTGATTGGAAAAGATTCTGATGCTGGGAGGGATTGGGGGCAGGAGGAGAAGGGGACGACCGAGGATGAGATGGCTGGATGGCATCACTGACTCGATGGACGTGAGTCTGGGTGAACTCCAGGAGTTGATGATGGACAGGGAGGCCTGGCATGCTGTGATTCATGGGGTCGCAAAGAGTCGGACACAACTGAGCGACTGAACTGAACTGAATAAGGCAGAAAACAGTTCATCAGGTCTGCATCATTCAGTTCACTCAGCAGTTGATTGTTGAGTGCTTTTCCTGTAACAGACACACTACTAGATGCCAAGAATAAACCAAAAGCAGACAAAGATTCCTGTTCTCAGGTAGCAGATAGTAGAAAGGGGTAAGAAAAAAAAGAAAGTAAAATACATATAATGCTACGTGAGTAAATGTTTTAAAGAAAAATAAAGCAATTAAGAAAGATAGTAAACACTGGAAGGTGATATTTTTAAAATGTTATTTATTTATTTATTTTTATTTTTGACTGTGCTGGGTCTTCATTGTTGTGAGCTGGCTTTCTCTAGTTGCGGTGACTGGGGGCTACTCTCTAGTTGGGGTGTGTGGGCCTCTCTTTGCGATGGTTCCTCTTGTTGCAGAGCACAGGCTTTATGCACACAGGCTTCAGTAGTTGTGGCACATGGGTTTGGCAAGTCTTCCTTGTGGCTCATCTGGTAAGGAGTCTACCTGCAATGCAGGAGACCCAGATTCGATTCCTGGGTTGGGAAGATCCCCTGGAGAAGGAAATGGCAACCCACTCCAATATTCTTGCCTTGAAAATCCCCATGGACAGAGGAGCCTGGCAGGCTACAGTCCATAGGGTGGTACAGGGTCAGACACAATTGAAGTGACTTAGCATGCATGTACAAGTGGCTTATTATACATATATTTGTAGTTAATTGTGTTTGTTGAAGTAAAATTCCTAGTGTGATTTAACTTTTAAAAAAGATAATAAAAACAAAATGAAGCCTAAATTTAAGTAAAACATAAGTGATATCCTATTCTAGTTCTAGGTTGTCTACCCCATTCCACTACCCATTTTCTAAACCAGTTTCCAGGCACCATCTGACATCTATGTAAGTTCCAGAAGACGGGAACTCCCAGGGCTAGATATCCAGTGCAGACACTTATAAACCAATTTTTATTTGTCCAAAGTGACTGGGTTGTTCATTTTTAACAGTTTCAAAATCCTGAGCACCTTCCGTTTTAGCTGGGATGCTTCTTACATATACCTTTAGTCACTCATTTATGTCTGACTCTTTGTGACCCTATGGACCATAGCTCCCCCGGCTCCTCTGTCCATGGGATTTCCCAGGCAAGAATATGGAAGTGGGTTGCCATTTCCTTCTCCAGGCTTTACATACATGATAGGCAGCAAGGAGTGGGAGAGATGACTCAAGCCTCTTTGATTTTCCCCCAGAAACATTACCTCTTGAGTTGGGCTGAGGGGTAGGGGGGGGCCACAACTCTCTAGGAATTAAGTGATATCCTATTTCATATTCATTATAAGCTGAAGCCAGGCTTCCACAAGTCTAAATTCAATTGTTCAGCCACTGCTTAGCACAGCTAGTTTATCAAACACGGTATTGTGCAGTCTAAATAGAAACAAAAAGCTTTTTGATTTGGGCAGTTCTCATGAGAGCTCATTGAACTTATTGTGATATTTCTGTTTATACAGAAAAGAACCAGATTAGTATCTGATCATAGATCAGCACATTTATAAATGCTGAATGCTGAGCTGTGGGCAACATGGGATTGGATACAGAATTTGTAATTATTTTTGCTTTATTGTGTTTGCTGCAAGGACAGGGCGAATTTAGGAGGCTCTGATTTCATTGGCAGGGGCCTGGAATAGCAGCCAGTCACTGGGGGTGCACACCGGCCCCACACGGAGCTGGATCCAAGCAGCTCCTGAGAGGCTGGACCCGCAGGTGTTAGCGCTAAATGTGTAGAGTCAGAGCAGAAGGCGGGGGAAGGAGGATGCATATATCTTGCTGTCTTAATCTGTATGTGAGCTGACAAGTGTCCCTATTATCTGGCGGCAAGATATCCATCTGGTGGGGGAAATGGTGGTGAAGATGGTGCCGCAGCTGGGGAGGAAAGAGGAGTCTTGGAAATCGTTCAAGAGGCAAGTGTCAAGGCAACTGACCCTGAACATTCGCCTGAATGATCAAGTGGGAAATCAGGGCGGGTTATTATTTTTTTTTAAGATTTAAAAGCATTTAATGACATAGCATGCATTCAACTGACTTCCAGCTTGTCTTAGTGGTAAAGAACCTGCCTGCCAATGCAGGAGACATAAAAGGTGCGTGTTTGATCCCTGGGTTGGAAAGATCCCCTGGAGGAGGGCATGGCAGCCCACTTCAGTATTCTTATCTGAAGAATTTTATGGATAGAGGAGCCTGGCAGGCTACAGTCCATATGGTCGCAGAGAGTCAGACATAACTGAAGCAACTTAGCACACATGCACATATATTTAACAAAGGATAAGAGTTGAGAGATATAGGTCATAAAGACTGAGCCATAAGCCTGAGTGACCTGCTCAGGCCCAGCCTCTGGAATTCATTCCTATCAATGCCATTTTGATCGTGTAGTAAGGTGAAAATTTGTTGTTATAGTCATTCCAGTGACAGAGAAATGCACATATGTATCAAATGCCAACAGAATGAAGCAAATTATTAATACAGTGTTAACATACAAGTAAGTAACCTTTGGGGCACCACTACTTTGTCCAGTCTGAGACTAGCAAGATCTGTTCCACTTGTATACTTACTAATGATTTAAAGGGTTTGTTATACTTCCAGTTTTATTATACTTTGTACTAGAATTATCTCAAATGTATTTCAGAAAAAAATTAAAATTATAGATGATTTAAAACAGTGTCAGTTTTTGATTCCTTCTTAAATACTGATATTCTCAACTGTTGTCAGAGCTGATGCTGAAAAGTCACATCAAGACAAAATGTTAGCTGCTCAGAGGCAAGAAGAGGTTCATTTTCCTGGAAGTGATTTAGACCAACCAGCTGTGGAAAGTAATACTTGTGGTTTATCTGCTGTAAAAACAATACAATACATGCACATACTTTTTATTGAAGTAATTACAGAAAAGTGCACATTTAATAAGGATGCAGTGAGAAGAACATTTCCAAATCGAGCCACTCATGTAACCAGTATCCCCACCAAGAGACAACATTATCAGGATATCCTTTGTGTCCCTTGTCAGTCATTACATTTCTCAAT